>VIAB01005000.1:21610-41523 GCA_009801035.1 Oophaga pumilio | reverse complement strand
TATTTGATTCTGTGACTGTTTGTTGTAGTGGAGGGTTTGTCTATATTTGTTAAGAGTAATTGCTTTATTCTTAGTTTGCTTTTTTGTTATTTACTTTACTCACTGTAAAATCTTTCTTTTGATCAGCACACTTCTCCTCTTTTAGTTAATTCACACTCTGCTGTGACCCTCCGGGTCTTTAGGAGGAACGTAAAGCAACTCAATGGTCATTTAGTAAGTTTAGGTCTGAATTGCCAACTAATAGCTCTTGGTTAGGACTATCTCTGTACCTAGAGACTGCAATGTCAGGATATCTAGTGTGTACAGGAACCAGCAGGATCAGTTGGGTTTTTTCAGTGTCTAACCTATTAATCCCAAGTGAGTTTCTGCCTCCTGCTAATACCGTATCAGATGACGGTGCTGGATGTTGCGTTGTGTTGAGTAAGGTTTTACACATTTCTGCCATCCTAACCCTCCCTTACGCAGTGATGCCAGTGCCCAGCTGCATTGGCAAATTCCTCCTCCTCCTCTGCCTTTTACTTCCACTGACCTCCCGCTGTCAGGTGAGGAGTCGAACACGTTCAGTAGTGCATAGATCAGCAAGCACTTATATTCCTGCATTTTCTGATCACAATGTGATGGCGGAAGTAAGGATGGCACAATGTGCTTGTAGAGGGTATCCAGCAGGGCTGCCACTCAGTAATCAGCCCTTGTAACAATCACAGCAGCATATATTGCTTCATGTGTGCCAGGCTGCCAAGAGGTAACGACAAGCTGTCCTTGGTGGGAGGAGTATCGTCTGGGTCCTCTGTATTTTCTGTATTCCCCTCAACCACACTCCAGTGAAACTTGTACCCTGCTTTGAGTGTCTTCCTGCTGTGAACACAGTTGTTCCTCATCCTCCCCCTCCTTCTCCTCCTTCAAAACTGTCCCCTTGCTGGATATTGGTGTACCAGGCAGCACAGACAGATGAACAGCATCATGGTGAGAATGCTGAAAGCACGCACAGACAGCCTGCAGTTTCAGCAGCAGCTCTGACATATCTGTGTAAATTTTAAGAAAGCTCCACACCACCAAATTCAGCACATGCACCAGGCATAGGATGTGTGTCAAACTGGCTAGGCCCAGAGCTGCTAACAGATTTTCATCCGTTATAGCACACCACAAGGCCAGGCTTGAGGTTTAGCAGCACCAACCACTCATCTGTCTATTCTTTGATCTCCATCCACAGCTTCAGGGCAAAGTGGGATTATTTTCATAAATAGATGAGTTTCAGAACAGCCTGCTGTTGTTTACCCTTGGCTGTGATGAAGGTGGTGGTGGAGGTATTACGCTGACCAGATGATTATGCGTTGGAGGAAGTGGAGTAGGAGGAGGAAAAACATCCCAAAAACATCAAATAATCATCTGCGGTGGTAGGACATGAACCAAAACGTTTTCTGCCTCAGTCCTAGCCGCCACATTTAGCCTGTGGACAGTTAGAGAGATGTAGCATCTGTACCTGTGGTCCACGTATTGGTGATTATGTGGACATTTACACTGATGGCAGTGTGCAGTGCACACTTGATTTTGTATGCAACATGTTTGTCCAGGACAGAGATGTCCCGCTGGCAAAGTAGTGGTGGCTGGGAACCAAGTTCTGTAGTTTCCATGATCCCACTGTATTGTTAGCCCTTTAGAGATCAATTGTGATGCCACATGTAGAAGATGGGATCCAGTGTTTGGGGGATGTACAGCTAAATGCTTCAATGGGATGGTGCGGATATGCTAGATGACAATGCTGGTGGTGGAGCTGTCACATCCTCTCTTTGAAGGGAGCAAGGTGGCCCTGTTGCTCTGGAGGGAGATGAGGCTGAGACTGCGACTGCAGCAGAAGGTGGTGAAGGAGGAGGCTCAGATCTTTCCTGGTTTTTCAGGTGTGTCCTCCACTGCAGCTCCTGCTTTGCATTCAGATGCCTTGTTATGCTGATGGTGCTCATGTTAAGAACATTTATGCCCCGCTTCAGTCTCTGATGATACAGTGTGCAAACCACCTGAGTCTTGTCAGAGAGCTCCTTTGAGCTGATTACGGTGTGCTCAGTTCTTCAGCGCTTCTCCCCTCTGCAAATCCCTTAATTGTCTCCCAATTCCAAAACATATTCATGTCAAGCTACTAACACTGACCTACAAAGCCATCCATAATCTGTCTCCCCATATATCTCAGAACTAATCTTCCTTCTTCAATTCCTCCTGTGCCACAATCTGATCCATCATCGCCTGAAGCATTTTTTCAAGGAAATATAGAAATGGTATAGTAAGGTTGATGATACATCACCACTGGCCATGTTAGTATAGTACTTGTAGCAGCGCAACACGGCACGCATGTCCCGCATGAAAGCCTACTAGGACAGAGAAAAGGCTAGGGTCTGGCCGCGGTGCACAGTAGCTGCCGACTTAATGGCTAGGGGCCTACCTCAGCACTTTTGCACCCTATTCCCTCATTTGCTGTGCAGCTGGGGCAGCATGACCACCACCTCTTCCTACAAACTTCCCATGTCACTTGGATGGCCTTGACTCTTTGTGTGGTCTAAGACCTCATCATCTCCCATTACATCATTACACATCTCCAGTCTGTCCATTATTCTGCTGTCAAATTAACCCACTTCTGTCCTCGCTACTACTCTGCTTCTCCCCTTTGCATATCCCTTCATTGTCTTCCAATTCCACAACGTATTTGTTAGGAATACCTGCAGTGGATGCAATTGTCCTCCACCAGCTCCCAGACTGCTCTGCCGGCTAGTTTGAGCTGGAGGCAGAGCGTGCACTTAAGTGGTGCGAATACACACGGTGGTGCCTCATGTGTGGAAGTGGTAAGGGATGTGGGAACACGGGACGCTGTGCTTCCCATTGGTTTATTGGCCGCCCAGGAGACATGGGAAGCTGTGTCTCCCAGTTGCTAGGCAACGCAGGACCCTACCTTTCTTGGTGTTATCCAATGGTGGGAATTTGTGCACTCTGCTGACTGAGAGGAATGCATCACCTGATTATTACCCTTGGAATAGTGGTGGCTTTACTAGCTATTGTCCTGGGAGTTTCCCTTTGATCTTCATTTTTTTTTTTTTGCTAGCTTTAGATTTACTCTTGTACCTGACTCCTCATCGTCTGTGTCACCAGATGCCAGCTACACTGTGACAGCAGTTTGGGAAGTGCTCTGTAAAGCCCCATTCTCCTTTGAGAATGGGTGAAAAATATCTTGGTTGTTAAGGACTTGACTAGCAGTGGTGGCTTGCGCAAAGTTCATCTGTGTTTGTACTTTTGCTGGTCCCATGCAAGTCGCTACCGAATCTATGAACTAATCTCCCGATATCTCCCACCATGTAGGTCCTCCCAAGACCTCCTTCTCTCCTCCACAATCATACGTTCCTCATCCAATCACCTGCAAGACTTCTCCCGAGTATCCCCCATCCTGTAAAATTCTGTGGCGCAAAACATCTGATTAACCCCTTCTTTCAGAAATTTCAAGCAGGTATTGAAAACCCATGTCATCCAAACAGCTTACAGCCTGCTATGACCCTTGTGGTCGATGATCTCACTTGGATGCACGTAGAAGTAGACACATCAACACTGTCTCTTTAAATCTTCGACTGCTTAATTAAAAATACTGCATAAACCAGTGACAAAGGGTGAGTGTGCGGGCCGGTTGGCAATGCAGCGTAAAGTGAGGAGCCTGAGGAAGGTGATGCGGAGGGCAGAGCGGCCACTGTGTGGCCATCATGATCATTTAGAGGAGGATGGAGTGACCACAGTGCAGCCAGCATGAGGATTCAGAGGAGGCGGAGCAGAAGGAGGAATACTGAGGAGTGGCCAGCATAAGGATTCTGAGGAGGGAGGAGAGGAGTCGGAGTGGCAGGTGGTGCTGTCCAAGATCTTGAACATCGCTGTGTGCATCTGACCTGCATAGAGATATGTAGAGACTCAGGTCAGATGGCCACAGCAGGCTGCTCTTATCTTTTTATCTCTAAGTCCTGACTTTCCGGACTTCTCACAATGAGCACGCCAGTTTTAGTACAACCCCACTACATAAGTCTGTGGTTTTATTAAAGGCATAGCCCAAGTAAGAATAGAGCAAGATATTGTGCTTCATACACGTCACATGTAGAATGCATGAATCCACGTGTGCATGAGGCCCTATATCTTTTATTACAAGTTAAAAGGGTTGTCCAGAGTTGGGATTAAACTCTGTAGTCACTCTGTGTGATACAGAATTCTACATGTGAATCCTCAAATAGCACTGTGTGCGCAATTTTCCAGGAGCGAGCAGGCAGTTATGTGACCGTAAGTATGTGATTTGCGCACTCGCGGCCACATTCTGAATAGATGGGCACAGCCTCACTTAATGCAATTGTACGGAGCGAGGCCAGAAATGTCTAGCCAAGATGTGGTCGTAGGTATGTAAATCATATACTTACGGTCACACAACTGTCTGCTTGCAGAAAATCCTGACAATACACACACTGTGCATCGTGAAGATTCACAAGTCTGCCTTTACATAGAGTAACAGCAGACTTGAGCCCCAAGCCTGGACAACTCCTTCAAATAAGGCACATGTATATAAATGACAATCATAATGTGTAAATGCTATTAATAGCATTCTACAGCTGTGCAGCCACATTGGAAGCTCAGCTATGGGAAGAAATTAGCTTTAATCCTCATGGCTACAGTTTCCGCTCAGTACATGGTGAGCGGCAGCTGTAAGCATGTCCCGATACTTTGACAACTTGCTTTGCAGTGCATCAGTACAGACATGGCTGTACTGCTTACATCTGCTGCTCACCATGTCACTGAAGCCCCGTCACTGACTGAATGTCAGATGCTGCCATAAGAATAAAGTTAATTTCTTCCTGGCCAGCTAAATGGCTTTCTAAGGCTAATTTCACACCAGTGTCTAACTGACCTGCGTCAGTCAGAGCACGGCCGCCGCTAAGCTTCGCCCCGGGCTGCGCCTCCTCCCGATCGCTCCGCCTATGGTCGCATGATGCTACATGCAACCTGCACACCCTATCTTTAGCATTGGGTTCGCAGGCCGTACGCAGGTATGTGTTTGCCGGCGCATGCGTCCTTTTGGCGGTGCGCCGAGCGCACCAAAATGCAACACGGTGCATTGGGCGCAGGTCAGCACACCGTCAAAAGGATGCATGCGCCGGCAAATGCATACTTGCGCACGACCTGCGTACGGCCTGCAAACCCAATGCTAAAGATAGGGTGCGCAGGTCGCATGCAGCGTCATGCGCCCATAGGCGGAGCGATCGGGAGGAGGCTTGGCCGGGAGCGGAGCTTAGCAGCGGCCGTGCGCTGACCGACACAGGTCGGTCAGACGCTGGTGTGAAATTAGCCTAAGTGTTTGTGTATATGATCAGTAATAGCTGCGGGTTTGATGCTGTGTGTGTATGCCAGATGTTACAGCTTAGTGGATGGGATTTCTAGAAATTCCATGTCCACTATGCGTCCACAGATGCCCACGGATCACCCACAGACACTGACATGCGGCACGTCTTTCACGACCGCAATATGTCAATTTCCCTTGCAAAGACTTTATTGTTGTGTTTAGGTAGCTGAGGAGAAAAAGCAAAAACGGCAATACACCAGAGAGGCTGGAACCTATTGAATTGCAGTAGCCTGAACTAACCACACAACTAGAGGTAGCCATGGAGCATTCCTACATTGATCCTAGACGCCTCGTCACAGCCTGAGAGATAACTACAACTAAAGACAGAAAGAGGAAAGCTATCTGCCCCGGAGCAGATCCCCAAAGAAAATAGGAAGCCCCCAAACATGCAATGGCGGTTAGACAAGAAGAAGCACGGACACAGACAGAAAATAGAATGAGCAAACGCTGGGGCCCAATCTGTCTAGACAGAAAAGTACAGGAAAGGATTCTCACTGCAATCCAAAAAAACCCTAAAAAATACCAACTGTTCTGATTGCAAAAACACCTGAGATCACACGATCTCTACCACCTAAATCAGATCTCTGGTGTAACAAAACTAAGCCGCAGCCACTGAAAAAACAGGAAAAAGCAAATGAACAAATAACAGTGGCTACAGATAAACTGAGAGGAGCACGGTCCCCAGGAGGGGACCCGGCTGACCTCCACAGAAGTGCAGAGAACAATGCAAAAAGCAAGCACAAAAATAAAAGCAGAAAATATCTTATCTCAAAGCAGAAGATGTAGGCAAGACGCAGCATACTTCCAAATGAACCAGGAACCACAATTGAGAGAAGAACAATTGATCACCGGCAACCATCATGGGAGGGAACCTCCCTTATATCAGACCAGTCAGTGATCCCAGATTGCCATTCCTCGCTGAAAGGTTCAGTACTGTCTGTAACCACCAGAGGGAGCCTCTGCTCAGAAACCATCTCTAGCACATTCATAACACTTTAGTCTCCATAACAGGAATTACATCAATAGAATGTATTGAATGCAGTAAATCCACATGGTTCAGTGAACACATGCATTTACCTGCGTTCAATAGACAGAAACACTTTGGATGCAGTGTCCAAAGCGCTGCAACGTCCAGATCGTGGGCACATAGCCTAAAGCTAGTTACCTGCAGATTAACCACATATCTGCAGGTAAATAACATTATCTGGCATGACAGGTTCCCATAATCATTTTAGGATCCTAGTTAAAATGTAAACAGTGAATATTCCCATCCAGTAATGATACCATTCAAGCAATGTCGGCGCTGCTGTTGGCGGAGGGTAATGTGACATGGCTGCAGCTGATCAATATTCTGTCAGGGTGGATGTCTGCTCTAACAAAATTGTAAAGGCTGCAGCCAAACAGTTCCGGCTCATTGTGGATAACCTAAATGCTGGTAAACCCGTCTATATGTCAGTAAACAGATGCATAAAATAAAAAATGCAGCGGCATCATTGAGCTGCTCTCAACCATGTGCCTCTTGTGGATCCGGTTAACTGCAACCTTCATGTAACAATGAAATGGGTACACGGCGCTCAGAGTGGAAGAACGGTGCCATTGAAGAAAGTGTAAGTGTACTTTATTATTTAATGATATTTTCAAATGATAAGTTTTTGACCTCTTATAGCCAGTAGTATGTTAAAATAATAAAATGGGATGTTATGCACCCTCCCTGATTCCATGGCTGCCTTTGCTATAGTCTCTGTTTACTGACTGCAGTGGTGACGTCACGAGCGCAGCAGACATTAGCTCCACCGCCAATAATCTCAGCGACTCTGCTCGATGTAGACAGCATGAGCAGTTGAATTCTGTGATTGGCAGCAGCATTGATGTGAGCTGTAGTTGCAATGTCTCTGCTGCAACCAAGAAGTAGAGATCAGAGAAGTGGCGAAAAGGTACAGCTAAATTTGGGGTGAGTAAAATCAGATTTTATTATTTTAATCCAGTGCTGGCCATTAAATACTAGAAAATTATAAATGGAAAACATCATGATAGGCTTTGTACAGCCTTTTGGTTACAAGTCTGCAGAAACTCTAGGTGACTGCAGACCTTGTGAATCCTCATAGCACATGCGCACTGTAACTATTCTCCAATGCAGCTTCAGCTGCAAAACAAAGTGGGCAATTTTGACTTTTTCGCCTTGGCTTTGGATGAAAGCTGCGATATCTGCAACACTACCTATTTGCTCATCTTTGTACGTGGATTATCAAAAGACTTTAAGATTATGGAAGAGATGGCAGCAATACAGTCCATGAAAGGGACAACAACAAGGAGTGATTTGTTCACAGAAGTGGATGGATACTTTCACAAGATGGGGTTAAAATGGGACAAACTAACAGGTGTTATGACAGATGGTTCTCGAAATCTGACAGGGAAAAATATAGGCCTTTTAAAACGGATGCAGGATAAAGTGACTGAAATCAACCCTGAACAGAAACTGTTTTTTTTTACATTGCATTATTCATCAAGAGGTGCTGTGTGAGTCAGTGCTAAAAATTAACAATGATACAGATGTTGTAAATACTAGTGATGAGCCACTACTCGTTACTCACCCGAGTATCACGTACTCTGTGTACTCGGCGTGCACTGAGCATTTCCGGGATTACTCGGCAGGACCTCGGGTCTCCATCCAGCTTTTTTGGCGGTATATAGAGACCCAATCACAATGCAGGGATTGTCTGCCAGGCAATGAAACGCCGCAGCCATCTTTGTTGTGGTTGTGCAATGATTGGCTGGCCTCACAGCATCCTCAGGGGTATAAGAGCCCTGCTCAGTGCATTCAGCTCCGGATTTAGATAGTGTAGGGACAGCTGCTGCCGAGATAGGGTCAGATTTGGGGATTTCTTAGTCAGTGTGGGGTCTACCATCCTAAAGTACTCAAATCCAGCTATACCAACAGTCCTTCTAAGGACTAATTCCGGAGTATATAGGTTCCAGTGTTAGATAGGCAGGGGATTGTATGTCACTCTATACACATCAGTGCAAGGCCAGCAGGCAGTGTATGTGTTTATATACATATCATTGCATACATCAAGAGGGTCCATTCCCTTCCTGTCTGCTGATGCTGCTGCTGCTGCTACCTATAGGATATATTGACCGTATATACCTAGCCCCAGGTCTAATTGGCTTGGAAACATTTTTTGGCCAGGTTAATAGAGCTTATTTTATTGCAAAGCAATCAAGAGCCCTTTTTTTTTTCTTCATTTGCTTTTTGACAGTGCGCAATACAGCCAGATCCTTTTCCTAGCACAGCGTGAAAATCCTGCAGTTTTAAAGGGGTCCCAAAAATCACTTTTGAGTGCGCAGAGAAATATTGAATTTTTATGTGGTACAGTAGATTAGAACTTTTTTTGAGAGTCTTACACAATTTCTTGACACCATTTAGCTGAACCCCCAAAAAAATACATACAGGCCACATATTTTACAGTGCGCTATATCTGTGACATGCCTCATCCATCCGTCTGCTAAGAATTGGTCATTTTAGCCCTAAATTCAATTTTTTTTGCTCTCTGTCACTGTAGTTATATACAGTACTATTTAGCGTAAACAATAAGCCAAAAAACATTTTTACCTACAGTCCAGACAGGTAAAAGTGTGGTTTTCCCGCACACGTATCACATACAAGTTGACTCCCAAATCAGCCATTTGTAGTGAACGTGTATAATTTTCTAGTCCATTTACAATGGGCAAGGCGCGTGGCAAGGGTTGGGGAAGTGGACACGATGGCGATGGTGCATGCCAAGGATGAGGCCGTGGCCAAGCTGAAATTGGGCCACCAAAAACACACACATCTTCTTGCTGGATCTTAGTGTCCGAAGTCCTAGGGGAACGTGGCAAGACAGCACTATTGAAGCCTTAGCAGTGTGAAAAGGTTGTGCCAGCTCATTTATCTGCGTGCTCCAAGTTTGCCCATTTTAGGCCTGTTTTCCATTGTTTTCCTGTGTGTCACTCCAGTTATATACAGCACTATTTAGCCTAAAAAAAGCAAAAAATACAGGCCACAGATTTGTCAGTGTGGTATCTCCTGCCATCTCATATATCTGCGTGCTCCAAGTTTGGCCGTTTTAGACCGGTTTTCCATTTTTTTCCTGTGTGTCACTCTAGTTATATACAGCACTATTTAGCCTACAAAATCAAAAAATACAGGTCAAAGATTTGTCAGTGTGGTATCGCCGTGCAAGCTCATAAAACTGCGTGCTCCAAGTTTGGCCGTTTTAGACCGGTTTTCCATTGTTTTCCTGTGTGTCACTCTAGTTATATCCAGCACCATTTAGCCAACAAGAGCAAAAACTACAGGCCACAGATTTGTGAGTGTGGTATCTCCATGCCAGCTCATATTCTTGTGTGCTCCAAGTTTGCCCATTTTAGGCCGGTTTTCAATTTTTTTCCTGTGTGTCACTATAGTTGTATACAGCACCATTTAGCCTAAAAAAGCAAAAAATACAGCCCACAGATTTGTCAGTGTGGCATCTCCCTAACAGGCCTCATTTATCTGTGCCTAAAATTTGGCCATTTTAGGCCTGCATATTTAGTGTTTTGGCTGTCTGTTAACGTACTTATTAACACAAATTTAATAAGCCAAAAAACATTGTACGTGTATAATATTCTAGTCCATTCACAATGGGCAAGGCGCGTTGCAAGGGATGGGGAAGTGAACGTGATGGTGATGGTGCATGCTGAGGCCGTGGCCAAACTGAAATTGGGCCACCAAAAACACACACATATTCTCACTGGACCTTAGTGTCCGAAGTCCTAGGTGACCACGGCAAGACAGCACTATTGAAGCCCTAACAGTGTGAAAAGGTTGTTGGTTGGATATCGGATAATACTTCCAGTTACTAATCCACCAACACCTGTTCAGATTTCCATTTGGAGATTTGTGCCCCTTGCCTGGTCCACTTGAAGCGGGGCAAGATGATATTCCATGTAGCGATGCTCAAATATGTGAACAGCCACGGTCACAAGAGGTGGACGATGATGAGACACAATTGCCGGAAAGTCAGGAGGAGGACCAGGGTGTGGAAGTGGAAGATGAGGTGGTGGATGATATAGTAACAGACCCAACCTTGTAGGAGGACATGCAGAGTGAAGACAGCAGCACACAGGGGAAGTAGGCATAGCACCACTTCAGGCAGGAAGAAGCAGTGTGGTGGCTGCAGACACAAGGCATGCAACCGTTCCCCGTAACACCAAAATGATGGAAGTTGCCAGTCCAGCTGTTCGGTCTTCCCGAGTCTGGTTATTTTTTAAATACCCTGCTGATAACCCTAAACAGGCCATTTGCAACTCCTGCCATGCCAGCATCAGCAGTGGTAGCAAAACTACCAGCCTTACCACCATCAGCATGATCAGTCACATGGCAGTAATGCACCCGACTTTGTGGACCCAACCCCTGGCTGCAGGAACAGTGTCTGCTTCTTCCACTTTTGTGCGTGCAAGCCAATCACCTGTCCATGGTGCATGCGAAGATGCCTTCTGCCCTGCACCTGCTGTTGCCCACAGTCAAATAGCACCATCATCAAGCACGTCCACGTCCTTGTCCTAACGCAGCTTTCAGTTGTCCATAACCCAATTATTGGAACGTAAGCGGAAATACGCATCCAACGCCCCACAGGCCACAGTACTCAATTCACATATTTCTCATCTGCTTGCTCTAAAATGTTGCCTTTTAGGCTCGTGGAGATGGAAGCTTTCCGCAACCTGTTGGCAGCGGCCATCCCAAGGTACTCGGTCCCCAGTCACCAATATTTCTCCAGCTGTGACATCCCGACATTACACAAGCACCTGTCCCACAACATTATCCGTGCCCTCAACAATGCAGTTACTGGAAAAGTACACCTAACCACGGACACGTGGACAAGTGCTTGTGGCCAGGTGGTACATCTCGATGCCGGCACACTGGGTTATCATATTGGAAGCCAGGACCCAGTCAGACCTTGAGATGAAACACGTTCTCCTGACGCCAAGGATTGAGGACCTGCATCAATCAGGGTTGACCCCACTGTGTACAGCTCCTGTATTTCCTCCTCCTCCTCTTCAGCCTCCATCTCCGAAATGAGCACATCAGTGACAAGTTTGGAATCACTGCCAAAGCAATGCAGCAACAGGCTGTGCTTAAGCTAATTTGCTTAGGTGGAAAACTGCACAATGCTGAAGAGTTGTTGACAGCTCTGAAAGAGCAGGCAGATGTGTGGCTGACACCGCTGAATCTCCAGCCAGGCATGGTCGTGTGTTACAATGGCAGTAACCTGGTGGCGGCCCTGAGGCGAAGTGAACTGACACACGTACCATGCCTGGCCCATGTGCTTAACCTCATTGTTCAACGTTTTCTGAAAAGCTACCCAGAGCTGCTGGATCTGCTGGTGAAAGTACGCCGCCTGTGTGCACATTTTAGAAAGTCAGCTACAGCTTCAGCTGCCCTTGCCATGCTTCAGCAGCGATTGCAGATTCCGGCTCACCGACTGGTGTGTGACGCCCCGACGCATTGTAACTCTACACTGCATATATTGGAAAGGATTTGTGAGCAGAAGCGGGCAGTTGTTGAATACCAGCATCAACAAGGCCGTCGTTTTTTCGGTTTGACTCCACACATAAGTCCTCAGGAGTGGATATGGATGTCAGACATATGTAACATCCTCCAAAACTTTGAGGAGGCCACCAAGATGGTGAGCGGCGATGACGCCATAATCAGCGTCACCATCCCGCTCACCTGCATTCTGGAAAGCTCTCTGCTCACAATGAAAGAGGATGCATTGCAGGCGGAGCATGAGGACATGGATCAAGTAACCATACTGGGTGATTACACACAGTCCATCCTCATGTCATCCCAACGTGGATTGGTTGACAATGAGGAAGAGGAGGAGGAGGAAGAACAGGAGATACTTTCATGCACTATTGACGGAACTACAAACACAACTGTCATACCGTCTGTTCAGCGTGGAAGGCCTGAGGACAGGGAGGAAGAGGAAGAGGAGGAGTACACCTTGGTCAGTGGTCCTGTTGGTGAGGACAAGGTTGTCTGTTACCGATCTGGCATGCATGGCTGACTTTATGTTGCAATGCCTTTCCCGTGACCCTTGTATTGTAAAAATATTGGATAACAGTCATTACTGGGTAGTGACACTTTTAGACCCTCGCTACAAGGAGAACTTTCAATCTCTTGTTCCAGAGGCAGACAGGTGTACTAAAATGGTGCAGTACCAGAGGGCCATTGTTGGAGTATTATTAAAAAAATTCCCATCTCAAAACGCTAGCAGCAGAGATAACAGTTTGTTGGCCAACCAAGGAGGACTGGCGAGAGAGACACAACTTCAATCCAGCAGAGGCAGGGGAACACTGGCAAAGTTCTGGGACAGTGTTCTCAGACCCTCCCATCGCCCTGGCCCTAAGACGCGGGGTAATCTCACAAGGAATGCAATGTTTTATAAGATGCTGAGGGAGTACCTTGCTGACCGTACCAACGTCCTCCGTGATTCCTCAATGCCTTTTAATTATTGGGTATCCAAGATGAACATGTGGCATGAACTGGCTCTCTACGCCTTGGATGTCCTGTCCTGCCTTGCCACTAGCGTTTTGTCAGAGCGGGTTTTTAGTGCCGCTGGTGGAATTATCACAGATAAGCGCATTCACTTTTCAACGGAAAGTGCAGACAGGCTGACTCATATAAAAATGAACAAGGGATGGATTGGGCAAGACTTCGCGACACCACCAAATGATGACAGCGAAACATAAACTCAAATGTAGTGTCTTTTTGGGAGGTGTATTCCCATGCACCTCTTCACACCCACACATGGGTATACACTTCCTGATTTTGGCTATTTTGTGTCCTCCTCCTCCTTCTCCTCATCCTCACCGTCCACCACCACTCGAACACCAGGGTGAACGTATTCCATCATGCTCCAGCCACTCTATTTTTTGGCAAGGGTGTTATGATGCCCGTCACCAAATTTGAAAAAATATGCACCCCCTAAGGGGAAATGTTATGGGCATTACAAGTCTAGGATACCCACTCCTTTACATTGGGCCTATTTTTTAATGAGGCCTTCCTCCACGTCTCATCATCCACCGCCACTAGATCACCAGCATTAACGTGTTCTGTGCTGTTACAGCCAATGTCGAATTCCGAACAAGGGTGGGTGGTTTTGCTGTGCATAAAATACATGTTTAGAAAAAGGTTCAGGTGTACCCCACAGGAGAAAATGTTTGCCAGCCCATACACTTAGTGTATGGGCAATACAAGTCTAGGAGAACCGCTCCTTTTTAATGGTACATTTATTTAAGAGGCCCTCCTCCTTGTTTCTTCCAAGGGGGGATTAGGCTTATTGGGGTGCATATGGCTTGGTAGCAGGGCAGGCCTTGCAGTCAATGCATGAGAAGACAGAATTGGAGTACAAACTGATTAATGTGATGTGGATTTTCCTGTGCCCATCCAGTACCTAGGTTCAAAGGCATATTGGGGTTGCATATGGCTTGGTAGCAGGGCAGTCCTTGCTGTCAATGCATAAGAAAAGAGTATGGGAGTACAAAATGAATAATGTGAAGTGGATTTTCATGGGCCCATTCAGTACATGGGTTCCAAGGCATATTTGTATGCATATGGCTTGGTAGCAGGGCAGGCCTTGCTATCAATGCATAAGAAAAGAGTTTGGGATTGCGAAATGAATAATGTGAAGTGGATTTTTGCCTTTCAGTATGTGGCTTGAAAAGCTTATTGGGGTGCATGTAACTTTGAGGCAAGCCAGGCCTTGCATTCAATGCAACATTTTTTCAGGAAGTCCTCCTGCACCTCTTGTGAAAGGGGTATTGGGGTGCGTCGTTATTCTTGGCAGCCCATCCAATCACTGCATAAGCAATAACAGCATAGGAGACCCACTGTTTAATAATGGCCCTTTAAGAAGATTAATGCTGCCTGATGCCCTTGTAAAAATAGGCTCTGTGACTTTAAGAGTCCCTCCTTCATAAATGAAACAAGATGTGTCTGCTTATGTGTCACACACCACATGGCCAGCTAGGGTTGTTAAATGTTACAATGACATTTCCCAGTGAATGCATTTACATTGGTTGAAAGCAATGCTAAAGTTGCAAAACGCCTCAAAAACACGGTGTGTAAACATAGCCCAAGTGGTGGAGGAACATTTTTGTTTTGGGTTAATTATTTTGGCTTAGATAAAAGTCATTAACCTGGAAAGAATGTTCCTTAACATATTTCCCAGCAAAATCCATTTTGGTTTCGCTTTTGTAGGTTTTTTGGGGCGCCTGTAAAAAGGGTGTGAAACTCTGACAACATTATTTAGAGCTGTGATCTAAGAGTCAGAAATGATTCCAGGGGGGAGTTGCCATGATGTTTCCGTGTCATTTGAGCATTGTTTTAATCATTTTCAGACGTTTTTAAACCTTAAAAGGACCCCCAGGGGGATTGCGGTAAAAATGCTCGGGTCTCCCATAGACTTACATTGGGCTCGTTGTTCTGTCCGAGTACCCGAGTATTCCAATTTGCTCGACCCGAGCAACGAACACCCGAGCATTTTAGTGCTCGCCCATCACTAGTAAATACCAAAATAGTTAACTTCATGAGGGCGACAGTGCTGAATCACAGTTTGTTGCACTATTGGAAAAGCATGAAAGTGAACATCGTGATGTAGGCTACCACACAGCTGTCCGATAGCTCAGCCTGGGGAAAGGGCTTAAAACAATATGGGACTTCAGAGCAGAAATTAAAGAGTTTTGTGACAAGAAAGGACATTATATCATAGAGCTGTCAGATGCTGATTGGATCACACACAGATTTTGGATTTGCTGTTGATGTAAATTCACTAATGAATGAGCTAAATACCAAACTACAATGCAAGGGCCTTTTTTATAAATGAAATGTGTAGCTTGATGAAGGCTTTCATGAGAAAGTTGCAATTTCTTTCAAGACAAATGGATGACAACATTCTTACCAACTTGCCACACTAAAGGAAGCCACACCATCTACTGATCACAGCTTCAGGTACTCCTCCTTGTTAGGAGCACTGCATAATGAATTTTCAAGGTGATTTCAAGACTTCAAATCAGTTGAGAATGAAATGTAGTTGTTTTTTTCTCCCTTTAGCTGCATTATTTGTAATACACCCAGCAATGATCAGCTTGAACTCATTGACCTGCTGTCTGATAGACTACTGGAAGAGAACTTTAGGTAAGCATCACTACAGGATTTTTACTCTTCTCTCCAAGAGGTGTAGAAGTCAGCCAGGGCCGTACACGTGGCTGAGTTCTTCTGACCTTGTGTGCCCTGACCTTCCATTACATAAAAATCATGTTTCACTGTCAGCTTACTTACCTCTCAGTCCCCTGCATGATCAGGGGCTGTTCTCCTTTCTATAAATTTTTTAAGGTCATCTCCAGTCGCTTCTGAATAAACAGACACCATCCAGTTACAACTCCAAACGTAAATTTTTACTTTCATGACTTCACAGCACATCAAGATCCATTATAACATTCTCTCCCTGTCACACTGCACATTCCTGGGTCAGACTGTTTCCAACGACTCCTCAGTGTCCTCCCTGGTCAGACTCTCTGCTTTTGGGGGTCCCCTCAGCCGTTTCGCTCCGGCTCTGAGTGAATCTGCCCATAAAATCATCTGCCACATAGTGAGTGACCTGCCCATCTGTCCTGGCGTGACTTCTTCTGCAGCTCTCTCTTCAATAGCTCTAGTTCCTGCTGCAGCTGTAACTATGCTGTATCACTGACTTCAGGATGGTGGGCTCTTTCCTTGAATGCAACGTTATGGGTTATCTATTCTATACTAGGACACTTAAGCCCATGTGCGCGCTTTGGGCGCTCAGGCCTGACTATCAAAAAGATGCTCCCTTCTTCTAGCACAATGACCCCTCCTACAATTAACTATTTACACTAAAGTAAGACTCACATACTACCTCATGCTCACTAACCCCATCTATATCTAACATACTTGGTAAATATATATACATGCAGTGTTAAGTACATCACACATCTTAACGATATTACGAAACAATTTACATATAAATATTTACAGAATATACACTTCAACCCAGGGACGTGATTAGGGGTTTAGGACGGTTACCCCTGACTCTACTACAGAGGAGAACTTTCCAAACATGATGAGGCATGCTCAGAAGATGTTCATTCTCTTTGGATCTACTTGCATATGTGAACAAACATTCTCAGTAATGAAATTTAACAAATCTAGATACAGAGCCTCTCTCACTGATGATCACCTGTCAGCCATTCTGCGTATATCCACCTCAGACATTCAACCAGACTTCAACGCACTTGTTCAAGCCTAAGGCAAACTGGATTTTTCACAATGAAGGTATGTCCAAAATCCAATCATTGCATCACTGTTTAATTGTCTTTTTAACATAACATACTTTTAACAGTAGTGAAAATATGCTTGGTTTGCTGTACGGTTAACATATGCTGATTAACTTCTTGTAGACTTTACTATAAAGCTTATTGTAACTTGTGTTCTTATTAGTATTAACATCTAATCAAAACCATATTTTCAAAAACAATAAAATATTGATTTGAATTAAGTTCAGCCAATTGGTTCGGGCCTCCACAACTGTCCCAGTTCCTCATGTGGCCCCTTGGGAAAACAGTGTGAGTCCCATTATAGCCCCCTGTATACAGTATGCATCACATAGCCCCCATATACAGTATTAGCCAGCACATAGTCTCCTGTATATAGTGTGAGTCCCTATATAGCCTCCTGTATACAGTGTGACCACCTATATAGCCTCCTGTTTATAATGAGAGCCCCTATATAGCATCCTTTGTATTGTGTGATCCCCTGTATAGCCTCCTGTACACAGCGTGAGCCCCTATATAGCCTCCTGTATACAGTGTGAGCCCACATATAGCCTTCTTTATACACTGTGAGCCCCTGCATAGCCTTCTGTATACAGTGGGACCACCTATATAGCCTCCTGTATACAGTGTGAGCCCCTATATATCCTCCTATGTACAGTGTGAGCCCCTGCACTGCCATTCTGCATCGTCTGCAGCACAGCACCAGGAAAGCTCCCTGCTGGAATACTTTATGAGAGTAATCTGGAAATGGGTCGCCCGTAGCCTTGGGCCTCGGGCGATAGTGTAGAGCCCAGCTGCGCTCGGAATCTCATTTCCCAGAGGGATGAACTGAAGGTAACAACCACAAGAGACCTGATATTCATTCACACATCCTCACCAATCCCTAGAGCCACCAGAGGGAGCCTTTTTAGAGTATATAAGGATGGTGAAGCCACTGAATAGCAGACAGTCTAGTCTGAGGGCTGCAGCCTGCAGTGACAGCTCAGATTAGTTCAGAACGAGTTCAGTGTAGTTGGTGATTCTACACAGAAGTGAGAAGTTGTTAGTTCTCTTGGAGAGTGGAGAGTTAGCTCTAGGGGCGAGCATAGATCAGTGAGTCTGCAAAGCCAGGTGCAGGTCAGACGGTGAATCCTGATAGCCACTTCAGACAGAGCTTAGAAAGAAAGAGGGAAAGAGAACAGCAGTTATTGAAAGAACCTGAAGACTGCAGCTTTGAGCTTAGTTCAACGTGTGGAGGCTAGTACCAGTGGAAAGATAGCCACTCCAGCCTAGTCAGAACTGAGTCAACTGAGTGCAGTTCAGAGAGCAAGAGTGCCGACACTTTGAGAGCGGTGAAGAAAGGAGAAGAATCAGCCATTTACTGCTAGTGTGCTTATATTAAAGGTCGAAGTAGGACGAAAGGCGAGTGAAAGATAAGAAGAGAGTAACAGAGGTGGAAATAGCATTGATAGCTTACCTCTACTCTGAATAAATGGACACCGGGTCCGAGCTTGCTAGAATCTACACGACTAGTAGGAGATACCGGAGACCCTGCGGGACTTCAAGTCGCAGGGGCCCACAAATGTTGATACGTAACCGGGGTCAGGAAGACAGGAGTCTGGCAGGATCCGCCATTAGAGACACTGTTCTATCCAAGAGAAGGCCCCACCACAAAGTCAGCCGGGCGTGTAAAGTTGAAGACAGAGTTAGGCCTCGTTTCATACAGGTCAGAGACTCACATTACAGGAGTAAGGAGGCCCTACACCTATTCAGTGGGAAGAACTGGACGTGCATCCTTCACCCTGCCAGCACCCCGGGACGTGCCTGCCATTCCATCAGTAAAGGTACAGAAAGAGACTTTTGTGTGTGTCTACCTTATTACTCCTGCGGCTGAACTCCCCTTCTCCATCCTGCACCCCTACACTCCGTTTAACCTGAAGGACCCCAGCCTTGCCTGTGGAAGGCTTAACACCTTGCTGCCCAACACCAACCCTTCAGCGGATCTGCATAGCAGCGCTGGTCACCCTGACCAGGTACCACAGGTGGCGTCACGAACATATTACAAACCTTTAATCCCCTGTAAATATCCCCCTTTTCAGTGAGCGCCCAGGGCCACGGACCGAGCTGTGTCGCTGTGACATCCCCCATAGAAGTGAACGGGCTCGGTGCCGAGTACCCCACAGGCCCTGGCGGGCGACTCAATAGCCCATATTGGCCTCATTATAATCCGCCTATGGTTGCGGCTGTCTAACAGCAATGAGACATGCAGCCGCGGGGTCTTGAACATATTATCCGAAAATGCTGACGATAATTGGTTAGCACACGAGCATGCTCTGATAAGAACATATCAAGCTAGTTCGATCATCACTAATAAGCACTAATGCAACCCCACACCATAAGAGATACAGGCTTTTGAACTACGCAATGATAATAACAAGCTGGATGGTTCCTCTCCTCTTAGATTAAAAATGATATATTATTATAATAAATATGGCTATAAGAGTTTTGCAAACCATTGAAGTTTTGTTTTCTTTACATTTTGCAGTGTCCCAACATTTTGCAAATATTGGTTGTATATGGTGAGAATAATTCCCAAAGTACATGTCTGAAATGAAAACAGCAGATTGTCATATATGCAGTGCAAGACTGAAATGGTGCATGCTGTTAAGAATGTCTGTGCATTATGACAGTAATTTAAGCTTGTATTCCAAAAATAATTTAACCCCTTTCTGACATTGGATGTACTATCCCGTCCATATGCCCTGTGCCCGAATGACCATGGACAGGATAGTACATCATTACCGATCAGCTGCGCTCATGGAGGGAGCGCAGCCGATCGATTCCGGGTGTCAACTTATTCTCACAGCTGACACCCGGCACTAAGTGCCAGGAGTGGTCAGTGGTCAAAGATGATTGCAGCATTCTGGCGATTGCAGAGGGGCTGACAGCCCCTCTGCTTTTGGATAGGAGACCCCACTGCATGCCACGGGGTCCCAATTGTTCACATGGAGACACGGATGTCGTCACAACATCACGACGACATCCGTATCTCCAGGTGAAAGACTTCCTGACATGCGCAGTGCATGCCAAGAAGTCTCAGGTTAGTGCACAGAGATGCTGCTTCATCTGCATGCTATAGAAGCGATCAGGCTGCAGAAAA
>VIAB01005000.1:566-10649 GCA_009801035.1 Oophaga pumilio | reverse complement strand
GGAAAATTTAAATCTCCGTATATATTACCAGAGTCACACACAGAAGCTCCCTCAGTAGGGATTTGACCGTAATACAAAAGGCAGAAAAACGGTACTGTATCAGAAGCGTACAGCTGTAAACAGTTTAGGGGAAAATTTAAATCTCCGTATATATTTCCGGAGTCACACACAGATGCTCTCTCAGTATGGATTTGACCGTAATACAAAAATCAGAAAATGGTACAGTTTCAGAAGCTTACAGCTGTATTCAGTGAAGGGGAAAATTTAAATCTCCGTATATATTTCTGGAGTCACACACAGACGTTCTCGCTGTATGGATTTGACCGTAATACAAAAAGCAGAAAAACGGTACTGTATCAGAAGCGTACAGCTGTATATGGTGAAGGGGAAAATTTAAATCTCTGTAAATATTTCCTGAGTCACACACAGACGCTCTCTCAGTATGGATTTGACCGTAATACAAAAAGCAGAAAAACGGTACTGTATCAGAAGTGTACAGCTGTATACAGTGTAATGATACTAAGGGGTACTAAGATATAAATCTTTACTGTATACAGTGTAGGGGAAAATTTAAATTTCCGTATATATTTCTGGAGTCACACACATGCTCACTCAGTATGGATTTGACCGTAATACAAAAAGCTGAAAAACGGTAGTGTATCACAAGCGTACAGCTGTATACAGTCTAGGGGTAATTGTAAATCTCCGTATATATTTCCGGAGTCACACACAGATAGTCAGCATGTATTTGTCCGTGATACCAGCCGGTACATGGTAGTTTGTGAGGAGCGTTCAGCTGTATACGGTGTGGGAAAAAATTATTGCTCGGTAACTGTGCAGAAAAAAAGAATAAAAGTATTAGTGCTTTGTAAAAAGCAATCTGCGCAGCAGTGTACACACAGCAATGCAGCTATCAGGCAGCCTAATAACCAGCACTGCTGCACACAAGAAAATCCTCCCCTGTCACTGCACACTAACTGTACAGCACAATTGCTATCAGCACAAGCACATAAGAACTTCTCTTTCCAGCCCTACTGATAAACAGCAAGCAACCTCTCCCTACTGTTAAGATCGGCAGAAGTAAAATGGAGGTCAGCAGTCAGGGCTTTTATAGACACTATGACGCCCCCCCAAAGCAAGCCAATCACTGCAATACCCTTCTCTAAGATGGTGGTGAACGCTGCCCATGTCATCTCGTTGCCCACAGTGTACATCCTTGCTCATGGACTGAAAAAAGGCACCTGCAAGCATTATGGGAAAACCGACTTTGGCGCTTGTTTAGCCAAACGCATGGCCGACTTCACGCTACGGTCGGGTTTCGCTCGGCAAAACTCGACTTTGGCGACATGAATCTGACCGATCTGTTTCGCTCAACTCTATTCCCGGCACATGTCACCTGTTTTGAACAGCTGACATGTGCCTCTAACAGCCAGCGCTCATAGCAAGTGAGCAATTCTGCTACATGCAGGCAAACCTAATCATTGCCTTTATGTAGGAGAGCCTATCGCCTTCTAGTCTACCATGGAAACTATTGAATCACACCAAAAGTTAAAAAAGTTTTTAAAAAAATAAAAAAAGTATAAAAGTTCAAATCACCCACCTTTCGCCCCATTCAAAATGAAACAATAAAAAAATCATACATACACATATTTGGTATTGCCACGTTAAGAATCGCACGATCTATCAATGTAAAAAAAGAATTAACCCGATTGCTAAATGGTGTAACGAGAAAAAAAGTAAAAACACCAGAATTAAGTTTTTTTGGTCGCTGCAACATTGCATTAAAATGCAATAACGGGCGATTAAAAGATTGTATCTATACCAAAATTGTATCATTAAAAACATCAGCTCGGATAGCAAAAAATAAGCCCTCACCCAACCCAAGATCACGAAAAATGGAGATGCTATGGGTATCGGAAAATGGCACAAATTTTTTTTTGGCAATTTCACAGTGCTTTAAAACCAATGGTGTCATTCAAAATTACAACTTGTCCTGCAAAAAATCAAGTCCTCACATGGCCATATTGACAGATAAATAAAAATGTTATGGCTCTGGGAAAAAGGGGAGCAAAAAATGAAAACGCCAAAACAAAAATATCTCCTGGGTTAAGGGTTTAAAACCAATGATGACTTTCAAAATTACAACTTTTCTCACAAAAAACAAGCCCTCACATGGCCACATTGACCAAAAAATGAAAAGTTATGGCTCTGGGAAGAAGGTAGCAAAAAACGAAAATGCAAAATCGGAAAAACCTCTGGTCGTGAAGGGGTAAAATGACATTTGCCAATGAGCACATACTGTAGGCTCCCTTTCAATCTTAACACCTTCCCCATGATGTGAATGCAGGAGACCAATGAGATACTATTCAAGTATGCCATGTTAATTCTGCTGTGAAGCTCAAACATATGATGGGCTTCATAGGAGAATTGCTATATAATGCAATACTATGGTATATAGTATAAGCAATCAAACAATTGTAAGTTAATGCCTCCTAATGGGATTAAAACATAAAGTACAAATTAAAAAAATAAAAAAATATATAAAAACATTTTTACAAAAGTTTAATATTTAATCGTACTTTCAAGTAACCCTGTGCTGTTTGTGTGCATGAGGAACAATACTTCATCTGCTCATTATATGCTTTGCATCTGCATTTTCATCAATCTACCCTTCTGCACGATCTCTCACTTAATTTGCATTCCACACAGACCTAGTGCTGCGACCTCTGCTGTACATATCACAGCCCACAGAGTGGATTTCTGCTATTCACTCATTTTTTAGCATACAAAGACAATCAACAGCAGCAGCAACATGTAGGATATTACACAGCAGTGCCAAGCTGTCTGGATGTGAATCATCTTTGAAGTGAAGTATATGACTTCTTAGAAACTTCAACATGGTCTTTCTGAGTCTCTAGCTCATTTTATCACTATACTTCTCACTCCTTCCCACAAATCTTCACCCAGTCGGCCATGAAATTCACGTATTGTCCCTACCCATAGAGGCTGTTCCAATTAATTAGAGTGATGCAGTGGACTTTGGAGCTCAAAGACAAGTTGAGAAAACAGTCCGTGTTCTCTTGTATGTGGAAGTAGAGAGCAAGAAAAGCAAAGTGATGGGTAAAGTGCAAGTGCCTATGAATACACATAAGGTTCTAAGACAAGATAATGTCTTAATGCCAATCACAAAAGAATTTATAGTTTTATATAGTATACTGACCACATAATATAAAATCTAAACAGGTAGAGAATGAAGCCAAATAGTTGGCAGGGCAGCTTCATTAGGGGAAGATATTCCGACTTCAAGGTTTGCCCTTGATAAGAGTGCTACTACCGCTGCTAGGCATTTGAATCATGTCCTCCGTCTCCTCCAATCTCATGTCATCTGAGTACAAATACTGTCTGTTCTTCTGCTCCAATGAATCACCTGAAAGAAGATGTTCTGGTGAAGTATCTTCCTTGTCCCCCAGGGTGCTGTGGCTTATGGGACTTAGTTGCTAGGGCAGTACAGTGTCCATTTTAGAACATGATCAGATATCAAAGTCAAACACCAGAATAAAGTCAGTTTGAGGCACTTTTTGAGATATAACTTTGACATCTGACTTTGATATGTGACTTTGACATCTAAATCTCATACGTGACTTTGACATCTGACTTTGATATGTGATTTTGACATTTGAATCTGATATCTGATTTTGATATCTGATCTGACTCTGACATCTTACTTTTATATCTGACTCTGACACCTATGGTAACTTATTGTATGCTTATTATATTCTAAATGGTGGCCCGATTCTAACGCATCGGGTATTTTAGAATATGTATGTAGTTTATTTATGAAGATTTAAGAATAATGCAATGAATACACAGGATTTTCCGGGTAAAATATATGCATTATCATTAAATGTTATTGCTCATAGAACTTAATACAACTGAACGAAATTATTAAACAGATCATCAAAATATGAGGCTGCTGGGGTGTATATAGAGGCTGCTGGGGTGTATATAGAGGCTGCTGCTGGGGTGTACGTGGAGGCTGCTGCTGGACTATATGTGGAGCATGCTGCTGGAGTATATGTGGAGGCTGCTTCTGCTGGGATATATTTGGAGGCTGCTGCTGCTGGGGTATATGTGGAGGCTGCTGCTGCTGGGGTACATGTGGAGGCTGCTGCTGGGCTATATAGAGGCTGCAGCATACTTATTGTGAAAGGCTAGCATCTGGCCTATGGCTCTCTAGAAGGTAGCTGGGGCTCCCTGCAGACTGAACGGCATCCTGGTATACTCAAAGCACCCTTTAGGTGTAGAGAAGGCCATATTCTCCTTGACACTTGGGGACAAGGAGAATTTTCCAGTAACCTTTCATTAGCTCCAGTGTTGTGATATATCTGGCTGACTCTAGCCTCTCAGTGAGCTCATCGACCCGGGGCATCAGATTTGCGTTGAACTTGGACACTTCCTGTAGTCACTACAGAAATGCCACTCGCTATCCAGCTTCAGCACAATGACATTGGGGCTGGACCAGCCACTATTTAACTCCTCGATGATGCCCAGGCTCAGCATTCTTCTTACCCCCTTGGAGATTACCTCGCGGTGGGCTTCGGGACTCCAATACGACTTTTGGTAAAGTCTCACATGCGGTTCCGTCAAGATTTCATGCTCCACAACCTGCATAAATCCTGGGAATTCCGAAAACAGGTCCCGGTTCCACTGAAGCAGTTCTCGGCACTGTTACTTCTGGGTCAGTGAAAAGGTCTCTGACATTGTGACATCCTCGACCCTGGCTTCAAGATTTACCACCAGGCATGTTGCTTCCACCGGTTCTCCATCTCTACACGGTTTGATGTGGTATACACAGTATGGCTTTCTTATTTCTTTGACCACCTTTTAAGGCCCCTGCCACTTGAACAGAAATTTACACCAGGTCTCCAGGACTAAACTCAGCCTCACTGTCTGATTGTAGACCCTTCCCTGGGCTTCTTGTGCTTGAAGGAGGCTCTCCTTCACAATTGGCATCACAATTGCGATCTTGTCCTGCATCTGGACTGCATGCTGGATAATGCTCCGGTGGGGTGTAATCTATGCTTCACAGGTCTCCCCTGCAATATCCAAAAGTCTCCAAAGTCATCCGTATAGCAGCTTGAATGGTGAGAACCCTTAAGAGACCTGTGGGACTTTCCTGATAGAGAACAACAGTTACGGCAGTAGGCAATTCCTGTCTCGATAATCCATCTCCATGACCTTCTTATGCATGGATTTCAAGGTCCTGTTGAACGTCTACATCAGGCCGTCTGTCTGCAGATGGTACACCGACATCCAGAATTGTGTAATCGGAGAGCCTTACACAATTCCCTCATCACTTTGTACATAAAAGAAGTTCCTTGTCTGTCAGGATCTCCTTTGGCAGGCCCATCCAAATATGAAATAGCTCTCGGGCTATAGTCCTTGTGAAAGAGTTTTTCAGTGGTACCGCCTTCGGGTACCGTGTTGCATAGCCCATCACCACTAGGATGTATTGCTGCCCCCTGGCAGACTTAACTAGGCGCCCTATAAGGTTCATGTCAATCCAGTCAAATGGGACCTCTATAATTGTCAACAACACTAGGGGACTCTGAAAGTGGGATGTGAGAGCATTTAGCTGACAAGTATGGAGGACCTGCAATAGTTATCAATCTTCCTGTGACATCCAAGCCAGTAGAACCTCTGAAATATATATTCTTGAGTTTTGTCTTCTCCCAGATGCCTACCCAAGACATGAGAATGGGCCAGGTCTAGTACCGTACACCTATAGGGACCCAACACTAACAACTGCTCTACCAATTCCTCTCTTAGTTTAGTGACCCAATATAGCAGCTCCTCCTTTAAAGCGAAATGTGGAAACCAGATGTCAGCCCCGGCTCTGGAGCAACCTCGTTTGTCACAGTTATATTATCCCCATTTAAAGTAAGATCCCACATTTGAGCAGTCCCTAAATTTGCCCCAGAAACCCCCAGTTCATAAATCTCAGCCTCATTGGCCACCGTCTCGCCCTCACCCCCACCAAGGATACACAGGGGGATCTCATCCACCTCCGATTACGATGGGAATTCATCATGGTGGAACCGGCTCCTGTCTGAGTCACCTGGTACTTCTGAAATCCGCCATACGTCCCAAAACAAGCTAAGCGAAAAATAAATTGGTTTGGTACCGTGTTAGCCAGTAGAAAAAAATATATACAGTGCTTTCAGTGGGAGAAGCAAAATAGGAATCTTGTGGGTATGATAAGTGAAAGTTTTATGGACCCCATATGCATGTGAGATCAAAGGACTGGTGGTGTCTCCATTGTTTTTGGAGGAAGTAGCTCAGATTTGGTAATGGGCCATGAATCCTCCTGACAGATTGAGTCCTGTGTGAACAGAATCAAAGATGTTAATGAATTTGCATTCCCAAACCCAGAACAGAGACTGAGAGCAAGGATGAGGTCTCATCGCCATACGATTACAGACAAAAAAAAACATCTCCCTGTGGCTAAACATTTCTGTGGTCCAGGACACAACATAGACAATATGAAAATTGTCATTTTGAAAGGCAATTTCCAATTGCAAAAACAGGGTTTGGGAATGCAAATTCATTAACATCTTTGATTCTGTTCACACAGGACTGAATCTGTCAGGAGGATTCATGGCCCATTACCAAATCTGAGCTACTTCCTCCAAAAACAATGGAGACACCACTCCATAAAACTTTCACACCACTTATCTAATCTTACCTAATTAAGGATTCTCTCTTTAAGCTCAGTGTTTGTTTATATCAGTGTTTGTTTATTTAAATGTCCATGCATCACACCATCCCTGTTTTTCACTGTATATAATTGTGTTTCTTCAAATATTTTGTTACACCAGCCTGATGAAGAGACATAAGCAGTCTCGAAAGCTCGCCCTGTAATATCTTAAACTATATTTTGTTAGCCATTAAAAGGTATCATACCCACAAGATTCCTATTTTGCTTCTCCCACTGAAAGCACTCTATATATTTTTAAAACAAGCTAAGGTTGCGCATTATTATCACCTATTGTAGTGGGTCCTTAACCACCTCGACATCATGCCACTCAGCCCCACAGTTAAGTTTTATAGGCACTCTAGCAGCGATGTAGCCCTTGGCGTCCCCGTGAATACAGCAAACATCCATGTGTTTTCTGGGGATCAACTGGTGGGGAAGTGTGGCCCTTAACAGCATCACAAAACTCCCCAAATCCAAGAGTCCTGACAACAGTATCACATTTATTGTTACAGGATGTGCCTGCGGCCCCTCACCGAGCTGATAGTCCACACTGCAGGTGGGGTAGGAATAGTACGAACAGCGCCTCCCCATGATACAGTCCATCTGTGTCATAGGACAACAGGTGGCTATATGCCCAGGGCAGTAACATCTTCAGCAGAGCAAGTCTTTACCAGTGGCCTTATCATGATCCTGTCAGCGCCGGTGAACTGCCACGGCTGAGCAGGGTGACGCACCCACACTGCGGGAAGGCCCAGGGACAGATGCTGCAGGGGAAGCTCAGGCAGACGGGACCTGAGCGGCGTGGTGAGAGGAGACGCTGAAGGTAGCAGAAAGCAAAAGGACCTGAGATCATGTGACCACAGGGGGTGGGGCTTAGCATCCTGCTGATGGAGATGAGTGCAAGATGCTACAGGGACCCTGGAGTAGTGAAGAGAGAAACTCAGGTCGGACAAACGGGTCATACACGGAGAGGACAGCGCGGTACAGGAGGGGCGAGCAGAGAATAGTCAGAACATAGACCAGGAGTCATACACAGGGATAGCAACGTAGTACAGGAGTGACAGGCAGAACTTGTAACGGGAACAGAACCAAGTCAAAACCAAGCAAGCATAAAGTAGCACAAAGCACAGGGTCACACACACTCGGCCAAGGGTCAAAGTATAAGTGACAGGGAAAGGCTCCACAATGAGGCTATAAGAAGACTCCCAGAATCCCAGAGTGAGGCCGTCCAGATTAACCTCTGAACTACCTCATCAGACAAACAAAGCAGCTCATGACAGGCCTTTGGCAAGCCATCAGCGACCCCTTGGAACCTCAGACTCAAACAGTGGTGGCGTTACTACCCATTTTTGTGGATTCAGGCTCCCTCTGGGTACCACAGTATGAGGATGCAACACCCCCGGCTTCGTTAGTGACCTCTCGGCCACCTGGTACCATTCTAATAGGCCAATCAGGTCTTCCGCATTTCGGGGATCCTCATGTGCAACCCAAGTCTGCACTGGCCTGGGAAGGAAGAGGATAAATCTGTCCATCACGACCCACTCTACCATCTGGGTTGGGATGGAGGACCCCGACTGCAACCACTTCTGTAACAGATGCAGAAAATCGAAAAATTTTTGAGTTAGGGGGTTTATCATCGCAATACGCCCAGTGGAGGACACTTTGAGCTCCGACAGATATAGTCACCCCTTAGTGTGCCAGTAGCTCAGTTTTTAGCAAGTAAGACTGAAGGGCATCATCATATATATAAGATCACCTGTTGTATGTGTAAACACACTGAACATCATAAAAAGAAAAAGAAACATGCACTAGTTCAGCGATCACCATAAAAAAAATCACAATATTTTATTGGTAAACATAGAACTGAACACATTTAAAAACATTTAAAGATCAAAGAAAACTCCATTGCCCACAATAGGACTATTTCTTGCTTTGGCATGCTTTCCACCAGTCTTTCACACTGCTTTTGGGTGACTTTATGCCACTCAAAGTACAAAAATTTAAGCAGTTCTTCTTTGTTTGATGGCTTGTGACTATCCATCTTCCTCTTGATTACATTCCAGAGGTTTTTAGTGGGGTTCAGGTCTGGAGATTGGGCTGGCCATGACAGGGATTTGATGTGGTGGTCCTTCATCCACACATTGATTGACCTAGTTGTGTGGCATGGCGCATTGTCTTGCTGGAAAAACTGGTCCTCAGAGTTGGGGAACATTGCCTGAGCAGAAGGAATCAACTGTTTTTCCAGGATAACCTTGTATGCGGCTTGATTCATACGTCCTTCGCAAAGATTAATCTGCCCAATTCCTGCCTTGCTGTAGCATCCTCAGATCATCACCGATCCTCCACCAAATTTCACAGTGGGTGCAAGACAATGTAGCTTATATGCCTATCCAGGTCTCCGTCTAACCATTAGACGACCAGATGTTGGGAAAGCTGAAAATTAGATTCATCAGAGAAGATTACTTTACTCCAGTCCTCTGTGGTCCAATCCTTATGGTCTTTGGCAAACTTCAGCCTGGCCCTTGTTATGTTTCGGTAACTGAGGAGAAATAGCAAAAATAGCCAAAGTCGCAATACACCAGAGAGGCTGGAAACTATTGGGTTGCAGGACCCTGAGCTAACCGCAACACTAGAAGTAGCCATACCTACGGTGATCCTAGACGCCTCATCATAACTGGAGAGATAACTACACCTAAAGGTAGAAAAATGAAAGCTAACTGCCCCGTAGCAGAACCCCCAAAGAAATAGGAAGCCCCCAAACATGTAATGGCGGTTAGACAAGAGGAAAATACGAACACAGACAGAAAATAGAATGAGCAAACGCTGGGGCCCAATACTGTCTAGAAAGAAAAGTATAGGAAAGAATTCTGACTGCAACCCACAAAAACTCTGACAAAAATACCAACACTTCTGATTAACAAAAATCACACGACCTCTACCACCTAAATCAGATCTCTAGTGTAACACACAGTAATTCAGCAAATAAAAGGTGTCACTGGAACAGAGCAAAAGTGCAAACATAACTGAGCACAAATGCAGAGCCAAGCCCCAAAAGGGGAGCCGGCTGAAGTCTGCTGCAAGGCAGCAAACCAACAAGGAAAATCCAACCAGAGGAAAAAAAACAACAAATCACTTATCTGAATGAGAGCAGAATGAAAGCTGAGCTCCAAGCAAGACCAGAGGAACAATTGATTACCGGCAAGGCTATTGGGAGTTCAGGTCACTTATATCAGACCATTCGGATCCAGCTGAAAGCCATTCTGCAATTAGTTTCTTACCCTAAGCAACCACCGGAGGGAGCCCCAGCTCCGAAGTCGCTTCCAACG
>VIAB01004999.1:88983-102778 GCA_009801035.1 Oophaga pumilio | reverse complement strand
TTGCCGTTTTTGCTTGCTCTCCTCAGTTACCAAATCATAACAGGTATAGGTCTAGACAGGGTATGTGGTTTGAGACGCTGGACCTGGACGAACTTAGCACCAATCAATTTAAACCCTGCCCCATTGTCCAGCTAGGCAGAAATAACCACCTTATTTTTGCCCAGATGGATTTCAGCAGGCAAAAAAAAATGTGTCCTACCCACGGAGGAGATATGTACACTCGGGTTGCTAGCCTCCCTACAACCCGGGCTCCTTAGTTTTCTCGCAGCTGTTTACAGTGAGATAGAGAAGTACATGTTCCCATGAAATGGCCCTTTCTACCACAGTAAAAAAAATATAACCCTTGGCGCCGAACAACAGACTGCATTCCAGATTGAGTTGCCCCACCCAACTGCATGGGTTCCTCAGATGACTCAGACCAGGTTTCCCTTGGCCACGGACCGCCCGCATATTCAGGTGTTTCCTTATGTCTCTGGCGAAAACAGCGATCCACCCAGATAGCCAGAGACATGGCCACCTCAAGGGAAACTTGAGTCTCATACAGGGCTAAGGTATCCTTCACCCTTACAGATAACTCTTCACAGGACAGGCTACGGAGTGCAGGATCATTCCATTTAGTGTCAGTGGACCACCTCCAAAACTTGGAGTAATCTCCGCCGGCCGGTCTCCCCCAGTCAGGGTCGTCGTATATATGACCCAGCACCAGAAGAAATTCATCCACCGTCTGGAACGACTGGGAGTCAGATGGGAGGGAGAATGCCCATGCTTGGGGGTCACCCTGAAGGAGTGAGATTATTATCACCACCCGTTGCTCCTTGGTTCCTGAGGAACAAGGACGTAACCTGAAGTATAGTTTATAGACCTCCCTGGAAACAACAAACTTGTCACGTCCCCCAGAGAACCTGTCAGGCAAAGCGATCTTGGGCTCCACAAAGGGTTGCCTGGGAGACATGGTCCCCAAAATTGATGTGTTAGGGTGCTGCAAATGACAGTGCATAGATCTGCCACCTACAGGCTGAGCTGCTGCAGTTGACCTGTCAGAGTAGTGATAGGATTCATAACAGATCAAAAAACGGTTTCAGTCAGAGCTATTCTCACGACTCTGTTGTCGGGTGTCCCAGGACCAGGGGCTCCTTCCCTGTCCCTAACGCTAGGGGGCGCCTTAGATTGCCCTGCTCCCCAGATTACTTCTGATGGTGAAGACGCCGAGGCCACGTACCTTGCCTTATCTCCTGAATCCGCCCTCCGTCTGTTCCCTTCCCCACCTAGGGAAGACGGGAGTAGTAGTATACCGTAATACACCAAACCAGACTAACAAGGTAGTACGAACAGGGGTAACGAAAAAATACCAAACATACAAATATACTCACACATGTAACAGAGGAATGCATCGGGGAGTGGAGGATGGGGTTAAACCAAAGTAGGAGAAGAAAGGGAATTATCACACACACAAAACCTTGCAAGATTCACAGATAAATCCACCAAACGCCTTCTCAAATAATAACCAACAACAACCTCCAGCCATGCAGCATAAGCTAACTCTCACAATGAGTGCTAGCCAGGACCCAGATTATATAGCAGATGGGAGTGGCTAACAGTGCACAACTGAGATCCTTAACTTTAGGAGCTCTCAACAGAGCAGATTAACCCCTGCACTGCCAAAAGAAATTTACACAGTTTAATAAGAAGTAGAAGTGCTTCTAATTAGTGCAGGAGTAGGAGAAATCAGACGCTGCGGTTTTCTGGCTCCTCTCTGTCGCGGTAAACCCGTGACACTTATGGTGGATGTCAGAAAAACAAAAAATGGCATTCTCAGGAAAGCAGCAGGAAAAAAAATAAAAATTGACTATTTTTGACCTCTTTGTGGAGACTGTAAACATAAGTAGGGCTATCAGCCAAACGAGAAATACTTTAATGTTGGCAGTACTTTTGCCTTATGGCATGCATACAGTGCATATTTTTAAGTCCTTAAAGGGGTTGTCCAGGCTTGGGGCTCAAGTGTGCTGTCACTCTATGTGACTGCAGACTTGTGAATCATCACACTGTGCACAGTGCATGCTGTCAGGATTCTCCAGTGTCGGCATCAGGAGTGGACGACTGCCTAGACGTGTGCAGCCTTGCTCAATTTTCAGCGACGTACTTGCAGTCACGTGACTGCCCGCTGCCTGTGTGCACTATGAGGATTCACAAATCTGCAGTCAAATAGGGAGTATAAATGAGCGAACTTGAACTGAAAAGTTCGGAGCTGAACTGGAAAGTTAGTGTTCAGTGCCTATCGCCGAACATTGACTTCTCCCGGAAGTCCATGGCAATGTTCAGACTTCCGAAAAAGAGAGAGACAAAGAATTTTCCAGCTCAAAAGTTCAGGTCCCCATTGTTTTCAATGGGGTTCAGAATTTGGTTAAAGTTCAGGTACATTCCTGGTATCCGAAACAAACTTTGGAATAAAGTTCGGACTTGTCCTCTCATCCCTAATAGGAAGCCTTCACAGCGAGAGAGGTGCAGAAGATGAGTGTGCACAGCGCTCTAACTGTGGCTGTATCACTACAATCTCTGATACTCTGAACTCATAGTTGGGAGATCTGTACTCCAGTAATGGAGGACAGATCTTTGTACTTGGTAAAGCGCACTTTAGCCCCTATTTTCTCCATAAAGGCAGTAAAATAAATACATTGACCCTATTCCAAAAAGTCTCAATATTACATTTCTAGTGTAAAAGTGAAAACAAAAAAGAAAAGTTTAGTTCTTTTTACATAGGGGTGGGAGCAATGCTCTGCAGAGGTCGGACCCCCACAGATCACAATGTGAGAGCATATCCCAGCAGTTTGCCATTGCATTATAAGATGCCAATAAAAGGGTATAAAGAATATGACTCGACTGCACCGAAAATATGCCTACCCCGGGATGGAGAGCTTGGTCAGGTATGGCCTCCGTTCTCTACACTCTGTGGGGACTTTTTAGCTAATGGAACATGAGATTATTGATCCTTAAATACGGAGATTTTCAATGTTCAGATCTTGTACTCTGCCGGCTGGAACATAATAATGGGAACATATTTCCCATTTATTCTTCAGCATGAAGCATAAAATATAATGCCCGTGTGACCGGTAAGAATAGAGTCTGTATCAGTCGTCCCCGCAGAAAAGCAGTAATAAAAATAATAAAAAGACTGCTTAAGGTCAATGCAGAATCAGATAATCCTGGGAGCAGGATACATTTAGTAATAGTAAATTTCATTATCCTTTTTTTATGAAATGTGCATTTTTATATTAATGTCCGCAGGCAGAAGAAATAATTATATATAGAGCTCATATATTCAACACTTTATTGGGAGGGTGATCAATATGAGCTTAAAGCTTAACCCTTTCTCAACTGCATGGCACCTAATGGGAGATATAAATTAATTTGACTTATGTTAATAAGAAATGTGATGTTCACCCTATAACCCCACATTGTTAGGGTAAAATTATAAAATAATGGCTGCACTCAGCCACCACTAGGGGGAGCATGTCGCATACTGTATTACTATTGACTGTGAAATAAGCTCTTGTGCGCCTCCTAGTGGTGGCCACAGGCAGAAAGACTTGCATCATTATATCCTAAAGCGATGCAAAGGTTCTGCATTCGGAAACAAAAAGTTAATTAGGAACTTGTGGAATGTATTTTGATTAAAAAAAAGGTAGTCATAACCTGCCAGTGGGAAATTGCAAATTATTTACCAAAATTTGCAAAAGTTTAGAAAACCTGAGATCCCTCAATGTCTCGTTATATGGGTACATAAGTATATCATAGACCTCTCTGGCTTCAAACAGGATGTAGAACTAAATGTTTGTGGTGGATCGGGCAGTGGTTCTTTGTAGGACGTCCTCTTGCTGAAGTTTAGGAAAATGATTTTTATGGGGGGGGGGGGGTAGAAGGACTGTGTGCACTTTATGAATGATGCATGCTGATGATATGATTCACGCTCAAGGTGGCTCCATTTCGGTCTGATTTGCAGGGGCAGGCTCAGACAACTTTATCATTTTGCAACCTACCACCCAAATCCTACGGTCCCACCATCCCCAAAAACTGTAATATGCAACAATTCTATATTGCGCAGATGTGATTAGAGCCTTAAAGATGTGCTTAGCCCAGTAATGGACACCCTAAGACCCATGCCATATAGAAAATGCAACAGATGATAGATTTGATTGCACCTGCCCCTGAAACTCTCCATACTCCATTGGTATCGGCAGTGTTAATTTCCGGCATGGCCTGTGTGGTGCCGTGCATTTTCTGTGCTTGTTGCTTGTGGTTTTCATGGTCTCCTCTGCATGCAGCGTTGTTTTTCTTATACCTTTCACCTTCTAAAGAGATGCCATTTAAGAATCAATTTCTAAAGACCCAAAGGGAATAAATGCTTTAAGGTCTTTTATTTTTATTTTTTTATTTAACTATATGTATTTAGGGCCAGAAATCATTTTTGCAATTGGGTTCCATTGTTAATTTTGCAACGTTTGGCTTTTGCGGTCTGTTTTTTTACACGGATCATGATCATGGCTGCTTGCAGAATGAGTTAACCGATAAGCCATTAGTGAGCTTTTTACCAGGGAGTTTGCAACATTTTTATCCTTGTTTTTTTTTTCTGATCTCCTCACAGCTGATTTATGATCATCATAAACTTTGATATGGTCTTAAATTAGAACAGAGGGGTTCAAAAAAATACAGATGGAAAGGTTTATAAACTCCTCCTCGGAACGAGCTCAATAATTAATGGATACTCAGTTAATTCAGCGAAACAAGGTCGAAAGTTTTAATGAAACCCTATAGTTAAAAAATGTGAAATATTTGGCCAAACTGATTTGGGATGCCCAATGCCCACTTTGCATATTCTCATTAATTTGCAAAAATTATTTTGCTGTGTTCTCAATATCATACCTACCAAATTTGGGATGATTAGTCCTTTTCCACAGAGAAGGCCCAGGAACATGACCAAGAAGAGCCAGGTGACTCCCCCAAATCTCCATTTTGGGTGTGGTTTAGCCAAGCCACATCCCTTCTGCAGACTAGTTGTTGGCAAGTATACAAATCAGCAGGGTATATCAGGAGCCACATATCCAATTTTCACCAAATTATGCTCAATTATGGGGTCAATTTAGTCAACAGTACCTTCTCCAAAAAAATCCCAATTACATTAAATGGCATTTTTTTTCAATCAATAAATCTATTATTTTTGTAATTCTCTAGAGCAGCCATTTTTTTCTGTTTCCAAGCTTGCATAGAATTTTTTTCCATTATATAAGTGAGATGAACTGTTCTTTGATTATAGTTGACAGCTCTGTCTGGATAATTGGGAGCAGGAATTGCCGCTGCATAGATGAGCATGTTGTAAACTTTGTACTGTCCCTAAAGGGAAGATCTTCGGGATTTCCTTAATAATCTGGATTCCAGTTTTTTGTGCGTCTCGGCTTCCCCTCTAGGAAACAGGAAGCCATGTTGTTATGAGAGCCTGGGAATTTTGGCAGGAAATCACAATAACTTAAAAAAAAAATCCCAAAATATCATGAAACAATTCCTGGGGACAAAGATTATTGCTGGGTATAGTCACTTCTACCCATTGGGCTTTAGAGGAAAGTGTTACTTATTGGGCAGAAAAGACCTAAGCGGGAATATCCTTTATTTTATCCAAAATTGGAACATAAGGAGAAGGCAAGACCAGACATAAAGGAGAGGGCTGAAGGAAAGATCAAAATGGGCCTCTACTAGTGGGAAGCCCCAAAGACCCGGCTAGTACATTTTGGTACATGCCTTCATACCTGAAAGTGATCTGCTGGGCTTATGGGGGCAATATGTAGGGTGCCCATGGGGAAATAGGATTGGGACAAAGTCTTCATGAGTGCCCCAAATTAGAATCTTCCTCTATAGGTCCTGGGTTTGGTAGGGTTACCAGTACTTTCAGATTTCCAGCTTCCATCTTCATTGACTTTCCTGTGTTTGAGAATCTTCCTCCCACACCGATCTGTGTTTCTCTCCATAGCTAAGTCAGTACCCCCATCTACGGGAGGAGATGGAGAGAATTGTGACCACGCACATCCGGGAGAGAGAGGGGCGCACTAAAGAGCAGGTGAGAAACCGGGTATGGGAGGAGGAATGCTTGTCTGAACTGGGTGCTATTTGGGATCTTCTCGTTGACCATGTTAGCTAGAGTCTGATTGGGTAAACTATGACAATTTTGGTTAATCACTGCAGCATAGGTTCTCTTTCTGCAGTATGTGTTCCCATAGGGCACATCCATGACTCAAGGGACGCCCACACTGTCCTAACAATACCGCATATTACTCAGGACATGATACGATAACTTATGGTGCGGCCGGATTCATTTCTGTCTGCTCTCCTGTCTCCACACAGGTCATGCTGCTGATTGACATTGAACTCTCCTACATGAACACAAACCATGAAGATTTCATTGGCTTTGCTAAGTAAGACTGCAGCTGTAGTAACTGAGCATAACACTTGTCCATAAAGAGAAGGGACAGTAATCACTAGTCACTGTCACAGACACTCTGGAGCCTTCTACCACGTCCCCTAATTCTACATTCTTGATCATAATGTGCAATTTTATAGTTATTACTGCTAATGATTCCCCCTTCTTCACTATCACCTCTACACTCTTTCTTGGTTCCCTTTCTTCTTATCTTCCTTTCAACCTCTTCATCTTCCTTCCATCTCTCCTTTCTGCTTTTTCTTTCTTCCTTAATCTATCGTTTCCTTTCTTTTTCTTTCCTCTTTTTTACCTTCCCTTTCTTCCTATCTCTCGTCCTATCTTTTTTCTTTTTTCTCTTAAATTTGTTCCTTCCTTATTTTTTTCCTCCTTCCGATCTCCCTTTAGTCATCCTACTCTTCATGACTTATTTTCCTTTTTTCTTTCAATTTCTGCCTTCCCTCATCCATCCCTTACCACCTTTATCTTCTTTCTCTTTGTCCCTTATTTACCTCCACCTTCCCTTCTCCCTTTAGTGTTCCCACTCCTCTTGACTTTCTTTTTCCCTTCCTTTCTTCCCTCCTTCTGTCTTTCTTTTTCTACTTCTTCCTCCTCCATTCTTATTTCCTTCCTTCCTTATGTCGTCTCTATCTTCCAACACTTCATTTCCTCTCTTATTACTCGTTTCTTCCTTACTATTTTCATTCCTTATTTCCTTTTGTCCCTTTACGTTTCTATCATTTCTACCTTCTATCCTTTATGCCTTCTATCTTCCATCCTTTTTTCCTTCTTCTCTTGGGTCCTGCTTTCCTTCCCCTTGCAAACCAGTTACAAATAAAGTTGAGAATCTGTCCATCCACAGCCGCTCAATACTAAAGGGACTATCAGCGCAGAATGACTGTTCAAACCAAGCACAGGTGCTCGGTGCATCATCGTGAGGCCAGTCATTTAAGTGCAGCTTGCCACCTTCTTGTTTTCTCTTCTCCACCCCCCTCTGACTTCATAGGGCCAGAAAAAGATGGAGACAGAGGGAAAACAATTAGGTGGGATGGTGTACTTGAATGATTGGCTCTGCCATGATGCACTGAGCACTTGTGCTTGGTTTGAACAGTCATTTTGTGCTGACAGAGTTCCTTTAAAGCTTACTCTTCTGATATCTATACCACTCTCCACCTAGGCTGCAGCCAGCACCACCATCATCTGAGTATTTCCTACGCAGACTCCAAGGTAGCTGATGACAACACTACTTGGTTGTCATGTGGCAGGGACAGATTGGTGGAGGATTGGTGGAGGTCTGTTGATGATCAAGCTCTAAGTAATGAGATAAGACTTCAGGGAGCGAGAGAATCATCGAAATTCTAAAAAAAAAAATGATTTTTCTGCTCCTTGGAACTGACTGTCCAACTAATCAGACTATTGCATTCTACCAATGGCAAAATGAAAGGCTTCAGGAAGAACATCTGTACATATAATTCCCGTCATCCATTCATTTGGTTGAAGGGTCCTCGGTCCGTGACAGGTTTGGAGGGACAGGTAACCAGATTGTGTGCTTTTCCTTGTAGTGCGCAGCAGAGGAGCAGCCAAATGAATAAGAAAAAAGCCTCTGGCAACCAGGTGAGGACAAGATATATCCTAATGTATGGATGTCCGAATCTCACAGCAGATGCACGGCCTGTTCTCATACATTAGACCATACATAAAGTGTGCACTGGATATATTGGAAAACTTCCCTTACAAATCAACCTTTCCTTATAATGCCCCAATGAGAACTTAGGCTCCCATTGCAAAAAATGGACCCTACTTCTATACTCTTGGCTGAATAAAGACTCCCATTGTGCCAGGTGATGATGAAACCATTCCTGTACCATCTCACTAACCTCATTGCAAGTCAGGATGATATGGAACTTCTTTATCCCTCCATTCGTTGCAGGAAAGACCCTTAGTTCAGTGTCCCTTTCCTATATTTTTACTTACTCCTTCCCTGTTGTGTATTTATAACATTTACATAGGGGTTGTATGACACAAATTACCACGTATAGTAGAGAGGTATATAGGTGAAATATGCAAACTTTAAAGAGGACCTGTCACTCGACAGAAATATGTAATTTTTTTTAACCTTGTCTAAATGCTGCACTTCTCCTGAATCCGGGGTTGTTTTTCTTTTGTTCCTGTGCCCCTCGGTTCCTGAGATATGACCCCCTCTTCCCTGTATACAAATCTGGGCTTGGTAGCTAAGGGGGCGTGGCCATCAAAAAGAACCGTTTATGACCACGCCCACTTAGCTAGCAGGGCTAGATTTACATATAGGGAAGAGGGGGCCTTATCTCAGGAACGGAGAGGCACAGGAACAACAGAAAATACATGCCAGATTCAGGAGAACAGCGGCATTTACACCAGGTAAGAAAATGACATATTTATGGCAAGTGACAGATCCCCTTTAAATGCAGTACCACATTTCACCATTGACATAATAAAGATTTTCCATAGATACCAATGTAACAGCGCCACTCTTCTGCTCTAAAACAGATCTCTTATATAAGAAATGCAATAACTTTGGAATGAAGTTTTCCATACGCATTGCAGAGCCCTCTTTTAAATTGGCAAGAAGGGTCATTTATCCGTGTAAATCACAAAAGTCCTTTAATATGACCCCATGTTTTACTTAACCAATAGCCATCTTGATTGAGCTGTGGTTGTGTCTTTATTTTTTCCTGCATTTGTGGTGTAATATATAACTTTTAGGCCTGTTCGGGTAATATCACTTATCAGTGTCAGGTTGACCATGTCATTAAGCTGCGGCCATTTACAGTGCAACCACATCATGGACCGCAGGCTTGGCAAGTGTGTCTGTGTATGTGCGCGTGAGGTGAGAGTGAGCCGGACGATGGGCATGTCATGCACGGGCTGTGGAATTTGCAGCGACTCATAATTGGTTCTGCACCCGCGCTGCTAGTAATGTATATCCCTCTTCTTCTGCTCCCATCTCTCCTGTCCGCTCTGCTGCTGTTGCTATGGTTACCCTGTGCAGGATGAGATCCTGGTGAGTAGTCAGGCAGCGGCTGAAAGCACAAGATGGAGGAAGTGCATCCGGGCAGTTACAGGCAGACCTTCCCATCACCCCATATGCATTGCCCAAGTTCTTGGACTCTTTCTAAGAAAGCTGGGTGGTAAATAGTATGGTTGCTATTACAGCTTTGATGATGAGTACCTTTCACCGGGTCAAAAGTGTGCCGTTTTTACTGTTACTTTACACCCACTGCTCCCCTGAGTATTCTGCTTTTCTCTTTTTTTTACCAATCTGTAATATGGTTCCAGAGATATGAGCCTTTTTATTTATTGATATTTTCTTTGCAAGGGGGGGGCGTGACTCACAGGCTCCTCAGGGGCATGTCTTTAGGCCGCTCTGCATAATTACCGTGTGAGACACGCCCCCATAAAAAATAGTACAAAATAAAAAGGCCCATATCTCTGGAACCATAAAGAAACATACAAAAAAAATGGTACATTCAAATAAAAGGAAAGGCCTGGCCACTTTTGACCAGTCTTTTTTAAAGGGACCCTTTCTAGAAATTCACATCTTCTTCCTATATCGTATCAGTCTTATTTTTAGAACCCAAAAGAAGTGGAGTTTCATCATTCCTCCCAAGTGCCTGGTTTAAGGGGACTTGACTGTCCCACGCATACCTATAGATAGGTTGCCCTTTCTGAAAAGCTGGATGACGGCCCCTAATGTTGCCTAGCTTTCCCAGAAATTGATATATGTCATAGAAGAGGACAATCAAGGACTTAAATGTAAATCGGTAACATCTGGAGTAATAGATAATTTTGGCAATGTATATGTGTGTGTGGAACGTATCCTCAGTTTACCTCGCATAGTCTTCTGCTGTGAATCATAAGAACATATGGTCAGGGCTACATTAAAAGGGGGGAATGTCTCTTTAAATTGACACTGCGCAGGCCCAGATGCACTGTCTCCTCGTGCCCAGTCCCCCAGCTCCTGTGTGTCCTCATCTCCTTTCCTCCTGTTCCTTTCCTTCTATAAACTCTGCGTTTAAGACCAGAATTATAACCGCTTGCATTGTGATTCAGGTCATGATGCTCCATGATTAACCTGGGGGCCATCTTAATATTAGCATAATAACCAGACATTTTCCCTGCAAATCCAGCTCTAGACTCCATCCACGTAATGGTGGTCTGTCACCTTGGGTATATCGCTGACTTTTGGTAAATTACAATATGAGTATGATGAATATGGATTACATTTGCCACATAAGTTGTTTTTTTCTTATAGGGCAAGGCACTAAGAATAAAATTGTAAAAAAAATCATCAGTGAGGTCATCATCATGTTTTCTTTCTATTCTCAGCTGGGTGACAACTGTTTTGGGTTGCAACCCAACTATCCCATATTTATGATAGGCTTTTTTGTATTCTAAGAAACCAGGTGCTCATCCAGCTTTACCAATGACATGTATGGCCGAGAGATGACATGTATGGCCGAGAGTTGCCATGCAAGAGGACGACTTGTGGAGCACTTCTCCCATCTCGTAAAGTGATGGCATAAAGCTAAGAGATGATCCTCCCTTTAGAGACCTTGCAGAGTATAAAGAGTGGTCAGCGCCACTAGTATAGACTTTCAACAATTACAGGCCAAATTCTGTAGTCTCAGTTTCAGGATCGGATATGGGACTCTTGACCCGAACTCACCAGGCCCTACAGGCATTTACGATGGAGACTGGACATTGCAGTCTATACATGGACCACGTTTCATCAACATCTGAATTCAAGCTTACCAGTTTTCTCCTGCACAGCAGCGCTCTGGCCACTTGGCCGTGCAGCCAGCTGCAGTGTGGCCCCATACAAGTGAATGGGGAGCGCTGCTCTGCAGGAAAACCTAGCAATGTCTCACAAATTTTAAGATAAATTTAGAGGACATGCCTATGGCTGATATTTAGGTACTCTTTGCTCTGGTTCATGTAAGATGCCTCTGGCGGACCCCTTATGGACTACATGTGCCCTAACAGCGCACTTGGATAGCGGCTATCTTCTCGAGGCAACCCGACATGAGTCATTTAAGGGTTAGGATTGCTGTTATGGCTTGGAAATCTAGATGGCTGTGGAAACCTAGGAAAGGCGTGGGGTTGAATATCTCACATTCTGCAATTCCATCCACGCTATCTACAATCCAGGAGATGCGTAATGTTCAGATTACAGATCCGGGTACCGGCCAACCGACACTGGATAGCAGTGCCATCCGCAGCCTCTTGTGGAAGAGAGCTCGCTTCTTGTATCCCATTGCTTGGCTTGGCGCTAATCAATATGGCCACTGTTTTGTGCCTGTGCTGGTGTATGGATTTGCATCTTTTTTTTTTTCGCTTAATGGGTGTGCATGCATTTCCTAATCATGCCTTGTCACGCAACACAATGATAACCCCCCATCATCACTCACGCTCAGCTTTTCCTCATGTGGCCTCATTCCCATGTGATGTGACAACCATGACTAGAGTGAGAAGGGGCGTATGTAGAGGAGAGGGGCTGCCATAGCACCCGCCACATCCACAAGCCATGGACTTGTTCACCTCCCCCATTAGTAGCGGCCCTAAATGATGGGATACTCAAACAAGTTCTGTGGGGAGGTTCTCACAGTCCCAAAAAATAGAAAATTGGGCCATCGTGATCTGGTCTTCCCCTTCTCCAGTGGTTTAAAATCCACCCCCAGGGCCTTCCTCTATGGCACAGACGCCCATCTCACTTCATGTTACTAACATATATGTAACTATCCATGTCCGATACAAAAGCCTCTAAAATATTTAATTATTTCCCTATTGACAATGGCTGAATTATCTTAAAAGGGTTGTCTATGCCTAGAAACAATGGCTGTTTTTATTTTTCAGAAATGGTTATAGACCTATCCATGTTTGGTCGTGATATTACAGCTCTGCTCCATTGAAGTGAATGAAGCTGAGCTGCAATACCAAATACAACCTGCAGATGTGGGGTGCTATACCAAATACAATCTGCAGAGAAGCTTTTTTTTTAACAAGGCAGCCATATTTATCTCATTCTAAAAAAAAAACCTTTAATTTTCACGGCTTTTGGTGGCCTTAAAGGAACCTTTTCAGGACAATTTTACTACTTAAATTAATGGTACGGCTGTATAGGCCATAGAACCATATTAAACATAATACCTGTCTTGTAGTAATCTGATGTTCCAGTGTTAATAAATTCAGCCTCGAAGCCATATGCAAATTAACCAGGAAGTGCACTAGTTCATAGACACGCCTCCAGTTGTACTTTCTGGCTAATTTGCATATGGCTTCAAAGCTTGATTTCTCAGTATTGGTACATCTGATTACTACAAGACAGGTATCATTTTTATTGTGGTTCTAATACCTATACAGCTATACTATTGTTTTCAGTAGTAAAATCATCCTCAAAGGCATCCTTTAAGAAAATTCAATGGAACTCACACACTTCCATTGGCCATATGGTGGCCTTTACATATACATCAAGCGACAAGATACCCAATCGTTCCCACGTATTCTATCGTTTCTTTATTCCTTGTGGTTTTCTATATCTGTGTTGCTTTATTTGCATGCAGAGTGATTTGGAAATTGAAGGTGATTCTCAGTAAACCACAATCCTTAGCAATTGCTAAAAAATGAAGGTTGGGAAGGCGGGTCTATGTTCACACTAATTCCTTTTGGCTCCCTTTCCCTACTAGCAATAATGGAATGTTTTCTCCGGCAGGTAATTCGGAAGGGATGGCTGACCATCAACAACATTGGAATAATGAAGGGAGGTTCCAAGGAGTATTGGTTTGTCCTGACTGCTGAGAACCTATCCTGGTACAAAGATGATGAGGTATGTACTTTTTATGGTTCTCCATGCCGCCATACTGTGACATCTGCAAACTAAATAGATGGTATATACAATGAGTTCCAGTCAATGTTCCTCAGCACCAATGTAGAATCATTGAGGTGGGAGTATTATGTATGTACAGAATGACTGCACCAGCAGAATAGTGAGTGCAGCTCTGGAGTATAAAACAGGATGTAACTCAGGATCAGTACAGGATAAGTAATGTAATGTATGTACACAGTGACTCCAGTAGCAGAATAGTGAGTACATCTCTGAATTATGATACAGGATATGACTCAGGATCAGTGCATAAGTAATGTAATGTATGTAGGCAATTTCACAATTTGTTGTGCAGATTTTGGCCGCTGTTTACATATAGTATAAAATAATGATCAGTGATATATGTTCTGCCTTCCTCCATGTGTGATGCTATGTGGATTCCAGCATACAGCTAAACCTTCATCCACTTCCCAGTA
>VIAB01004998.1:99257-112784 GCA_009801035.1 Oophaga pumilio | reverse complement strand
CTCAGGGCCCCGGCACTTGCCCGGGTGCTGACGCCAGCCCTGTCTACAACCCCCATTGGACTGTGGACTAAGGAACACCAGCAGGAGCCACGATAAGTGTCGTTTGAACCTCAGACTGTCACATTAATTCTTACTATTTCTTTAATTCTTGTTCACTGGTTATTATCTCCAAGCAAGGAGATTACTTTCTTCTTTACTATTAAATTAAATAATATTGTTATGCCGTACTGCTCTGCCATCCCTGCGTACTGCACCTCAGCACCTGCTTACAGAGCCACAGAAGGTGTATTGTAGTGGGTGAAAACAGTTAAGGGAAAAATTACTGTGTATTTGCTGCAATACATGTCTCTCTCCCTATCTTTAAAAGTTGAGGTATGCCATTTTGTGACCCTTTCTGTACCCAGCCTACTCCACCGAGAGGGAATGTGGGGCCCATTTAGGACTTTTGCTATGGGGCCCCATGGTTTGTATGTATGTATAGTAGGTACAGATAGTTTGAGTGCTGTACAGCATAAGAGTCTCTGCCTCCTGGCTGAATGTCTATATAATGTCTGTATAATGTTTTGAAAGTTTTCTATTTTCTGGATGACTCATCCATATAGCTAAGTAAAATAATTAAGGTGAGTGAACTGTGTAGGAGTCGGTTTTCTCGTCCGTGACTTTGCTGTATCATGAAGAACACAACCTAGTACACGACTTACACTTCTACCTGTAATGTTCTGCTGCAGTGCAGTATAGCGCAACCTCCACCAGTGGGTGGTGGTGAGGGAAGAAAGGCTGCACACACGCAGTGTAGTAACACAGAGCAGCAGCACAAGTGTCACAGTTAACGAAAGAGTGGTCAGACAAGTCGAACTCAGAAACTGTCAGGAGCAGATGTACCACAAGTCACAGCAAAGCACGTAGTCAGAGAAAAGCCAGAAGTCAGAGCCTACCGGGAACGTAGTATTCAAAACATGAGACGTAAGATGTAGTCAGGGTACAAGCCAGAGAGTCAGAGTCAGTCGGGAACGTGGTATCAGAGACGGAAAACAAAAGGCGGAGTCCAGAGATCAGGCTGTGTATTACACAAGTACAAGAAGTCAGAGGCAGAAAGATCACTAGGGTATTCGGGTCAGCGGCTCTAGCCTGCAAGCATAAACTATAGCTGATGCTGGCCCTCAGGCTGCAGAGTACTGAAATAGCCCAGCTAGCTCCAAAATGAGGCAGAGGGGATTAACCCCCGCATGAGCAGTCCAGAGAGAAAACAGCAGAAAACAATCTCTGGACTGGATCATGACACTAACATTACTCTCTTGCAGCACGCTCACTGTCTTTGGGTCATATTCGATTCAGATCTTTCATTCACACCCCCCATATCTGATCACTGGCTTGCTCATGTCACCTACACCTCAGAAACATCTCTAGAATTCGACCCTTTCTTACTTTTAATTCTGCAAAACACTTACTGTTACTCTTATTCATTTTCGTCTGGACTATTGCAGCTCTCTACTGATCGGTCTCCCTTTTACCAAACTCTCAGCTCTCCAATCCATCCTGAAAGCAGCAGCCAGGAACATATTTCTATCCAGACACTACATCGATGCATCCACCCTGTGCCAGACATTGCACTGGTTACCCATCTGTTATAGAGTCCAATATAAACGTATCACTCTCATCCACAAAGTGCTCCACGATTCAGCACCATCCTATATCTCTTCCTTCATTTCTATCACACTACACATGTCTTTCATTCCACTAATTACCATATATACTTGTGTATAAGCTGAGTTTTTCAGCACATTTCTTTGTGCTGAAAATGCCCCCCTTGGCTTATACATGAGTCATTGTGACAGAAGACGGCGGGGGAGTGGAAGTGGCAGAGCACCGGGTCATAGGAGGCAGGAGCCGGTGGCTGCAGCTGTAACTGTGTCCGCTGCTAAAGTGAAATTAATATTCACTACGTTGGCAATGAATACTCGTTTCTCTAATAGCTCGCACAGTTACAGCCGCAGCCGCCAGCTTCCAGCAGCTGCCGGGCTATCACAGGTGCCCGCTCATTAAGGTATTGAATATTCACCTCTCTCCACTCCCATAGGCATTGAGAGAGGTGAATATTCATTCCCTTAATGAGCAGGGACACATGATCAGGAGCTGCTGGCACCAGAAAAGATGCTGCGAGGGCACGCAGGGAAGGTTAGTAAGATTTTTTTTATGCTTTTCTCATGGGGGCCACGCATACAAGGATAGGAATGAGGAACCATGCATACAAGGATAGGGATAAGGAGCCATGCAGACTAGGATGGGAATAAGGAGCCATGCAGACAAGGATAGGAATAAGGAGCCATGCAGACAAGGATGGGAATAAGGAGCCATGCAGGCAAGGGTGGGGATAAGGAGCCATGCAGACAAGGATGGGAATAAGGAGCCATGCAGACAAGGAGGAAAATAAGGAGCCATGCAGACAAGGATGGGGATAAGGAACCATGCAGACAAGGATGGGGATAAGGAGCCATGCAGGCAAGGATGGGAATGAGGAGCCAAGCAGACAAGGATGGGAATGAAGAGCCATGCAGACACCAAGCAGACAAGGATGGGAATGAGGAGCCATGCAGACAAGGATGGGAATGAGGAGCAATGCAGACAAGGATGGGGATAAGAAGCCATGCAGACAGGGGTGGGGGATAAGGAGCCATGCAGGCATGGATGGGGATAAGGAGCCATGCAGGCAAGGATGGGAATGAGGAACCATGCAGACAATGATGGGAATGAAGAGCCATGCAGACAAGGATGGGAATGAGGAGCCATGCAGACAAGGATGGGAATGAGGAGCCATGCAGACAAGGATGGGAATGAGGAGCCATGCAGAGAAGGATGGAGATGAGGAGCCATGCAAACAAGGATGGGAATGAGGAGCCATGCAGAAAAGAGTGGGGATGATGAGGAACCATGCAAACCAGGATAGGGATGAGGGGACAATGCATACCTGGCTTATACTCGAGTCAATAAGTTCTCCCAGTTTTTCATGGCAAAATTAGGTGCCACGGCTTATACTCGAGTCGGCTTATACACGGTATATACGGTACCCAAGATTAACATCCTAAATAATCTGAATCTACCGTTCCCATCTTCAAGACTTCTCATGTGCTGCATCACTTCTCTGGAATGCACTACCCATGACAATTTGATTAATTACAAATACCCACAGTCTTAAGTTTGGCTTAAAAACACATTTCTTTAGACAAATAAATCATCTCACATCACTTATCTACCTATTCCCATTTTGTCCTTACAAAATTTTATTCCAAATCAGAACCCTCGTAGCATTTATTTACATTGATGGCTGGTCCGTACAATACAAGCTCTTTTTTAACATCCACCTTTCATGTCTCCCCTATTTCCTCATAGATTGCAGCTTATAAGCAGCAGGACTCCCACTCCTCTTGGTGTCTGTTGAATTGTGTTGCTCTGTAATCTATTGTTTTTACAAGTCCCCTCTGTAATGTAAAGTGCTGAGAAATATATGGGCGCTATAGATATAACATTGTTATGATAATTTAATCAAACAAACCTAATTTACACTAAATTTCAGCCCTGCCACAAAATGATCTGCATACATTATTCCAGTGATCTTATTAGCTCAGGAAAAAGTGTTAACAATGACAAGTGTCACGGGCATTGAATTATAAGATCAGACTGGTTGCTTTGAAAGGAGGCTGGTACTTGAAATATTGTCTTCTGTTTACCATAGTTACTTCCAAGGAAAAGCATGCATTCATCATTGTTTTCCATCAAAAGGGCTTTACAACCAAGTACATTGCTGCCTTTAAGATTGTCCTTAAATTAACCATTTATTGCATCATGAAGAACTTCAAAAAGAGAGATGAAGAAGTCTTCAGGAGGCCGAATAATGTTCAGAAATGACCCGGAACGTTTCTTAAATAGGATTTAGTTATGGGATCGGTTCATCACCAGTGCAGAGCTTGCTCAGAGATGTACGCAAAGTGAGGCAAAAGCTTTATGAGGCGGCCTGGTGTCAAGAAGAGCAGCAAAGAAGCCACTTCTTTCCAAGAAAGACATACTGACATTCTGCAGTAAGTACAGTAACTGGTCTGCAGAGGACTGGGCTAAAGTTACTTTCTATGATGAAGCCCCTTCGGTCTGTTGGGACACCGGGAAGAATGATTGTCCAGAGAAGAAAAGCTGATGCTACCATGAGTCCAGTGTCTGATGACTTTAAAGTCTCCCAAGACCATTGGTCTGTGGGGCTTCTCATTCATGGAGGTGGTGCACTAATAATTTTGTCTAAGAACAATGCCACGAATAATGAATGGGATCTAAATATCCTTCAAGAACAACTTCTCCCATCTTCCAGGACATTGTGGTGATGATGCTTTTGAGAATCTGTGGTCAATCCTCAAAACTCAAGGCCAGAAGTCTGTAGAAATAAAGGTTAACACTTTAAACATTGGGTCTTTACAGAAACGTCATGTATTTGTCAAAGTTTAAAAACTTATGAAATGTTTATAATAGTATATCAGCAACCATAGAAACGTCCGACGAAAATAGTGAAAAACAATGAAGTAGCAAACTACGTGAAAAGCAAAATTTGTGTCAGTCTCAAAACCTTTGGCTATGACTGTAATTTTTATGACCAGGAAAAAAGGCTATAATTAAAGATGCCAGGCTATAATTTCTGTGCTTCCATGACCTAGATTCGACAAAATAATCTATTCAGTGAGAGAAGCTTCAATTCTCTGCCGTGAAAGAATCTATACATGCGTTGTATACATGGAGTAAATTACCATATTTGCAGGAATATAAAAAAGTTTTATAATCTGAAAGAAAAAGCTTTGACTAAGAAGATTTGTACTGAAAAACTGTAAACAGAGAGAATGAAAATGTTCATATCAAGTTTTAGGAAAATATTCTACACAACTGATTATTTAACGGCAGGGTAACAATAAGAACATCAGGATTACAGTAAAAAAATTTCCATGTACTCAAAGAAAAATGAGGAATAAATTAAATCAGTGGCTCAACAAATGATTGGTGGTCATTTATCTAGAATCAAAAACAATCAACTGATTGAAGAATGTAAAAAAGAAAAGAAAATATATTGAATGAATGACCCCAGAGCTCCACCCCTTGGTGGTAAAGGAACATGTCTCACTCTGTCAAAAGTCTTTTGTCTAGTCCTCAGCAGTCAAAGCAGGGTTCATGTTTTGATGTTTTTCCAACACTTTAAGTTTTTTAAAAATAGTAGGTCATTAAAAGTTTTAAAGGTGTAGAGATGCCAACAGATGAATCCTTTTAGCATGGATGAGCTGTCACACTGTGACTGTACGTAAATAGGGAAAGGGACCATCCACTGTCTCTAGGGCTGGGACCCTAACTATCCCTACTCCCAAAGGTACCTCTAAAAGTGAGGAGGTTTGGGCCACCAGCCTTACTGTTCACCTGTTGTACCCTAAGCTGTCGTATCCCACCACCACCCCTAGGAGGCCTGGGACAGAAATGCTAGTGTGTAAACACGCAAGATAAACAGACAGAACAACAAGCAACTTGCATATAAAGCACTCACCAAAAGGTAGAAAGGAATACAGGGAAGGGTAAGAATGTACAAACCAAATAGGAATAGGACAATGAGGAAAGCATACATCCAAAAACAGCATGCAGCAAACACCAGCAGGAACAATGACCTCCAACTCAGCACAGCGACTTCAAGGAGCTAGGAAGTAAAACTTTCACAGGTAAGTAAGATAAGGTCTGGCCAGATTTTATAGAAAGAGGAAATGACCAGGTCAGACAGAGTTGAGAGATGAAGCTGCAAGTTTCTAACCAGCACAGAAAAGGTCGTTAAGATTTTCAGCACCAAAGGAAACAAAATCTATTTAATATGGGACACAAACACATAGGCTAAATGGAAGATTTGCAATTCACAATACGTAGTGAGCTTCTATAAGCCCAGATCTCCCTGAAGGACATTACCAACTCGTGACATGTGCCAAGAGATATTAGGTAGAGATGAGCGAAGATTTCAAGATTCTGTTGGGCAAACGTTCCAATGTTCGACGAACAGTTCAGTGAACATATCCGAACCACACTGAAGTCAATGGGAGGCAAAACCAAATGCATGGACAGCACATTCAAGGGGACCAAAAAGCTGCCAAAACAGCTCAAATTATGGACAGACACCAGGAAAAGTGGCATCAATTGACTCATAGAAGAAATTTGATGACGGCACAGCAGCAGTCAGCCATGGGCCATGCATGAGGTATCAGGGTATGAGCCAGCATTTAGAGCTTTGAATTTAAGTTAAAATTAAGATGAGGTGGGTGAGGGACTGGTGTACACCTGCTCTGCAGGGAGCCCTGATACTTCATGCAACAGTTCAAACTGCTTTTCTGCTCAGCCACACTCAGGTGGCACAAATATCAGAACACTGCTATTGATAGAAAAATGTAAGGAAGTAACACAGGTAGTTGACTGAAGTAAGTGCAGGCCTGCCGGTATGGGAGCCTTACTGCTACAGGCAACACACATGAAGGAGATTCAACTTGGAGTCCAAATGTCACGGGTTTACCGCAACAGAGAGGGACCAGAATATCGCAGCATCTAATTTCTTCTACTCCTCCGCTGAATAGAAACACTTCACCTTCATATTAAACAGTGTAAATTTATTTGGGCAGTGCAGCGGCTAATTTGTTCTGTTGAGAGCTCTTGGAGCTAAGGCTCTCGGCTGAGCACTGTGACCCTTCCAACTCCTATATAATCTGGGTCCTGGTTAACACATCGTTAGAGCTAGCTTTTGCTGCATGGCTTGGAGGTTTTTGGTTATTTGAGTAGGCGGTTGGTGTATTTATCTGTGACTGTTGCTTGGTTTTGAGTGTGCAATTCCCTTTCTTCTCCTACTTTGGTTTAACCCCATCCTCTACTCCTCAGTGTATTCCTCTGTTATATGTGTGTGTATATTTGTATGCTTCGTATTGTTGCACAGCTTCTGAATCCACACCTTTGCAGTAGAAAANCTTTTTTCCTGCACTCCTCAGTTACCGAAACATAACACCCGGCCTTAGGCATTCAACACTATGACCAGTCATTTTTCTTGTTTTGCACAGAGCAGGGAGGACATGCTACCGCAGTACTGACACAACAACATGGAGGGAAACAGAGACCAATAGCTTACTACTCGGCACAATTAGACAAAGTGACCGTATTAGCAAGTGAAGAATACTTTGACATGACACATGAACATGACTGCATAGAACTAATGAGTCAGGAGACAGTGGGTTTTGCACACGTTCATGAAAAACCTGTTCCTGATGCAGATTTTGAGTTTTTTGTAGATGGCTCCAGATACCACCAGGATGGACGACTCTACACGGGATATGTAGTAGTATCCTCACATGAGGTAATCCGAGCTGAACCACTCCCTCCTCACATGTCGGCACAGGAGGCAGAGTTGAAGGCACTCATTGAGGAGTGTAGAGCCGCTGCAGGTAAAGTCACTAATATTTACACAGATTCGAATTATGCATGGGGAATAGCCCATGATTATGGCCCTATCTGGAGAAGCAGAGCGTTTCTTACATCAGCCGGTAAGTCCATTAAAAATGCAGAGCTGGTGAAACAGTTAATGGAAGCATTGATGTTACCAGTCCAGGTTGGCATTGTCAAGGTAAAAGCACACACGAAAGGTGACTCTGTGGAGGTAGAGGGCAATAGAAGGGTGGACGAGGCTGCTAAAGTAGCAGCAAGGCGGCCTAGGGAGCAGAGGACGGTGGCAGGGAGTCAGCGTATTCCAGCCACACTGAGTCTAGATGTCCTGAAATCCCTCCAGCAACAAGCTGCCAAGAGAAGGAACACCCGGGGAGAATGGGAGCTGAGCTGAACTCAAATGGAGTATGGGAGAATAAGGATAAATTGTGTTTGCCAAAATCCCTGTTCCCAATTATGGCGCAAGCAACACATGGCCCCAGTCACGCCTCAAAAAGTCACATGTGTGCCATGGTAGATGCCTTCTGGATCGCTCCTGGTTTCAGTTACGCAGCTGCGAAATTTGTACAATCATGCCTCATCTGTGCACAGCACAACCCAGGCAAAACAGAAAAAGTCCCTAAGAAAGCGACACCTAGGCCTCTCTACCAGGTTCAGAGACTGCAGATTGACTACATACAGCTACCCAGAGTAGGAGTGTATGGAAATATCCTAGTATGTGTAGATCTCTTTTCTGGTTGGCCAGAAGACTACCCGGTAAAATGTGCAAATGCTAAAACAGCTGCAGACAAACTGATGAAAAAACTGATCTGCAGGTATGGTGTCCTAGAGACAATAGAAAGCGATAGGGGTACACACTTCACGGGAGAAATAATGAGGGAAGTCATGCAGGCCCTGGGTGTACAGCAAGCATTTCATACACCATATAGGCCACAAAGTAGTGGGAAAGTGGAAAGACTAAATGGGACACTTAAACTGAAAATTCAAAAGGCCATGGCAGAGACAGGAAAAAGCTGGGTAGAGTGCTTGCCTCTTGCACTCTTTTTAGTCAGACACACTCCAAATAGGAAAACAGGGTTGTCTCCTTTTGAAGTCCTGTTTGGTAGTGCACCAAAGACTGGTCTGTACTTCCCACAGGTGCTACAAATGCAACACGGTTCTATGACAGCCTATGTCCAGGCTGTGGTGCATAAACATGTGTTTTCATCCATTCCAGATCCTGTGAAAGTGCAGATGTGCATCAGTTGAATCCAGGCGATTGGGTGGTTATACGCAGACACGTGAGAAGGAGCCTAGACCCACGATTTGACAGCCCCTTCCAAGTCCAGCTGACCACATCCACCTCAGTAAAACTTGAGGGAAAGCCACCTGGATCCACGCCAGTCACTGCAAGAAGGTCCTTTCAACAGAATGACTGTTCTTTTAATCACCTTGCTGGCAGTGACAGGAGTACTGCACTTTCCAGAGACACAGGAGAAACTCTTAAATGTTGACTGGAGTAACAAACTTATTCGACATCATGTTCTTCTTATAAAGGACATGGAAGGACAGAAACCGAAAGACTGTTGGATCTGTAACACACAGTCCAGTATCTGCAAGGACTATGCCGTACTTAGCCTTGCCTCTGGAGCCATGGAAGGTATGAACACCATGCTGCATACACAATGAGACATGGACTCTGATTTTCCAGGTTCCTTGAGGTTCTCAATGAACCTAATACAATACAGAGACTCCTTTTTAAATCCAGCCAACTGATTTAGTGGTCTAGCAGGGTGGATTTTTTGGTATTGTTCAGACTTGTATGCAAATTTTGTTGCTTTGCTTATTGCTTTAGGTAGCCGTAAAAGCGCTAATATATGTATTACTTAAGCTACAAAATAATAAAAATGTAAGTTTGGGAATTTTTTTTTTTTAAGGCTGAACCTTCTGTAGTGTATCACAGACCCCAGATAGCCATTGCTGACGGGGAACTGAGTGTCCACACTGAGGGTGGATGGGCGAAGCAGGTAGGAAGCCCCCTCATGGGTACTAGACGCATGAGACAGTAGCTCCTTTGTGGACATCAGCTGACCCTGTACCAAAGGTTATACCATTTACAAAAGGGAGAAATTGATATAGAAGGGTTAATGGTTTGCCTTTAATACTTCAAGTTGCCTTTTATTGCTAGAATTTATTCCCATGAGACAGCAGTCTCCTCTTTAAAGGTCAACTATGCTTCTTATCATATATGGTCTAAATAGTCTGCTACAACATGTTCTGGGTATATGGTAAATAAAGTCTGACCCTGAGGTGACGGTGGGGGCTGCATGAGCTGCATAGAATCATATTTTCTGTAAATGGTATAAATTACTGCCTTGTGTTTCATTATATCAGATAAAGTGACATATTCACAGAATATGTGTGAAGTCTGCTTTGTCTCCAAGCGCTTGTCAAAGAAGGGCCTAAGCTCCTAATTCGGCCTCACTGTTGATCTGGCATATCTGACATTGGGTCAGAACGCAAACTGCTACGAAATGCTCCATTGTGCAAAAAAACAAGAAAGCAAAAAAACAAGAAAGCACAAAATACTGAGGCAAAAAAAACAAGCTGTGTGCATGAGATTAATGAAATCTCATAGACTTTGCTAGTACTGTAAAACATTGCATTAAATTTGCATAAAAAAGATGAAAAAACGCCAAGTGAACATAGCCTTATTTCAGTTTGACATACCGTAAGTGCATATGTAGGCACACAAGTAGTCATTTTAAAAAAATGGAAAACTGAATAGTACTTTAAAACTTCAGCGCAACTTATCCTTTATGTTTGTTATTAGTTCATATATAGCATATTTCTCAAACTATAAAACACACTTTTTAGCAAGAAAAAAGTCTTGCCTATAGGTTCTTTCCGATACCGGGAGAAACCAATATCGGAGATATCAGTGTCCATGTGTAATACATGTGGCAACTGTGTGCCGCATCAGTATCATATGTATGGGCGCCTGGGAAGCAGTGATAATGTTTGCACTGTTCCCCGGAGCTGAAGAAAGCGCTCATCATTCTCCCCTGCTTGCACTGCGATCAGCGCTAGCAGGAGACACTGTTGAGAGTTGTATTCAGCTGATAACAGCTAGAGCAGGTGGCGACTGATGGCAGTATTCATGTGCTATAAGTAAATAAATATACAAAAAAAAAATGGCATGGGTTCCCCTGTATTTTTGATAACCAGCCAGGCAAGACTGACAGCTGCGGATAGCAACGATCAACTGTCAGCTTCAGCAAGACTGGTTATCAAGAATAGAGGGGTCCTCATGCTGTTTTTTTTAACTTATTTAAATAAATTAAAAAAAAAGGAGTGAGGTTCCCCCCATTTTTGACTCTTTCAATTTAAAGCAGTATATCTGTGAATTCATCAATCAAATGTAGCTCCCTGACACCAGCGTAAAGGGTTGGCCGAGGGGTGAACTTACTAGGAGCAGCTGCATTCTTCACTCCAGTTACCTCTATTTTCCTGGGGTGTTCTACACCCATGACATAGTATATGGAACAATCAGAGTCAGAGTCCAGAATCACGTCAAATAGTTCTGCTTTATTTTCCTCTGGACACAGCACATCCAAAACACCTGTCATGATCCACATTTGGATCTGTGGCAGATCACTCTCTGCATGTTGAAACCTTTTTCCTGTCTGGCCAGTGGGGGTTAATCTCAGTCTTTGCCCCCGATGACCGCTGGTGGAATTGCATGCCTGATGACTTGCCAGAGGGAGGTGGCGACCACTCCCACTTCCTTTAAAAGGTCTCCTGAGTTGTCAGCCGGTGTTTGTAATATTGCTTCCTCTGGAAACCAACCAAGCTGGAGCCAGGAGCTGCTGAGAGAAGTTGTACTTCAGTTGCTTCCCTTATCTGGGGACTTACTCTGCTTTGCGGAGCTTAACAGCAGAGAAAGCTAAGTGTTTATTGTTTTGTTGATTTAACCCTTATGTTTCTGTCTTTCCTTGAGTTGTTTTGTTATTCACATTATTCCCTGTCTCACCCCCTGGAGAGGGGGTTGGTGGGTTTAGCTCAGGGCTAAACAGGAGACAGGGACAGTCGGGGACTTGGGCCTCGTTACCTTTAAGCGCACCCCCAAGTTAAGGAAAGACAGGTCATCCCTTAGCTTTAGGGGCAGTTCAGGGGCCCAGGTTCCTCGTCCCCTATATTCCTTCAACTGCCCTGTGACATTATTACCAACCAACATAGTTTTTTTTTTTTCCTCTTCCCTTTCTCGTGAGCCATGGCCCAAATACAGGCCTTCGCCCAAATGCTTCAGACCCTCACAGATGAGTTTAAGGTGCTGCGGGGTGAGGTGGTGCAGCAGTTACAGCAGTTCGTGGGGTTCTGGGCCTTGGCTCAGATGCAGGTTCAACCAGAACCTAAGATATCTTCCCTGACAGGTTTTCTGGAGGGAGAGATAAATTTCTAGTTTTCCAGGAGGCCTGTAAATTGTATTTCAGGCTCCGCCCCGTTCATCAGGGAGTGAGGAACAGCGTGCGGGGATTATTGTCTCCCTTCTTAGGGGTGATCCCCAATCCTGGGCCTTCTCCCTGCCGGCCGATTCACCATCTTTACGGTCGGTGGATGGGTTTTTCGCGGCTCTGGCGCTGATTTAAGGAGATCCTGATGGCGTCTCTCTGACGGAATCCCGACTTCGTAAGATCAAGCAGGGGTACCGGCTGGCTGAGGAGTACTGTTCAGAGTTCAGGAGATGGGCCACTGATACACAGTGGAATGACCCTGCCCTTAGGAGTCATTTTGTGCAGCATTTGTCCCCAAGGTTGCAGGATACTCTGGTGCAGTACTCCGCCCCCAGCGTACCCCCAAGTTAAGGAAAGACAGATCATCCCTTAGCTTTAAGGGCATTTCAGGGGCCCAGGTTCCTCATCCCCCGTATTCCTTCAACTGACCTGTGACAACACCATAAGCACGTCTTATACGGTACCAGCAGTACATTTTCCACAACTCTGCTTCTTTTCTTCCACAACACCAGAATGGACCACAAAGTATTGACGGGACGAGGAGCCCGGTGAAAATGTCACTTCGATCTCTTCCCCTGGAGACACTTCAATCCAGTATAGAATGACACATCTACTAGGTCGTCCACCCCTCTCTGGTTATCCTGCTCGGATACTTGCTAGTGGCCCACTTGCTACTACGCTCATGCATGACCTTTTCTGCTGAGCGTTCCCACAGTGAATCTTCCACTGGCTACTGCTATGTCAACCCCCTCACTTTGGGGCTCACGTTACCATGTTGACTTCTTCACCGGCTACTCTTCAGGTTGCTGGTATCTTCACTCTACACTGTCCAGTGCCCAGAAACGTGGACGTCCTCACAATAGCAAGGTCCACCCCGACTGACTTCCGCTTGGAGGAAATCTTCCCGACAGACCCTGACAAAAAGTCCCTAACCATTTGTCCCTATTGGACAGGATGTGCTCAGTGGCTCCATTTAGCGTCCTACCCAAATACTGCATTGACATCTTTTTAGAATTTCCTAACTGGCTCTCTAACATGCCCCCATTAGTGATCCCTCGCAAACTATATCTAAACACCAAATATATATATACTACCCTACTAGTGTCCTCCATTAGTGACCCAAGGGATGCCCTATCTACTTATATCTATACCCCCACATATCAGACATAACACTGGGAAATGACATCATACAGTATATCTGCAGACTGTGAGCCCTCGCGGGCAGGGTCCTCTCTCCTTCTGTACTTGTGTGTCCCTTGTCTAGCACATGTTTATTGTACCTGTCTATATTTTTCCCTTTTCATATGTAAAGCGCCATGGAATAAATGGCGCTATATAAATGTATAATAATAATAATAATTAGAATGGACTATTTATACATGGGAAGAGGTAAATAATAGGGAAAAGGCTATATACATAATCTGAGTGCTGCAGACCTGTGGGGGTGTAGGTAATGTGTGTACTGCCAACCTGTGGGAGGTGTAGATAATGCGCGTGCTGCAGACCTGTGGGGGTGTAGATAATGTGCAAGCTGCAGACCTGTGGGGGTGTAGGT
>VIAB01004998.1:41963-67272 GCA_009801035.1 Oophaga pumilio | reverse complement strand
TTCAAGTTATTTCTGTCACCATTGTGGGTTTTTCTTTTATTAAACGAGGGGTACCAACAATTTTGACCATGTGTGTAGCCATGTTATATATACATATACCATGTACATATCAATTTAATTAGAATTTATGAAAATATATGAAATTTTATGAAAATTTTCTACAAATTTGCAATTTTTGAACTTTTAATTTTTATATAGTTAAAACAGTCATACCAGACAAAATGGTCAACAAATATTTACCTACTACTTTACGTCAGCAGTTTTGGCATATCATTTGTTTTTGTTAGAAGCCTTAAAACTTTAGCAGTAAATTTTCATTGTTTTTTTCTCTAAAATATGCAAAACCTATTTAGTTTTTTTTTTTAGGGACCACTTCACAATTCACGTGTCAGAAAATCTCCACACAAGATCCATTTTAAAGATTGCAAAAGTCAAGGTATTCAAATCCACATTTAGGAAATGTTTTAACCCTTTAGGTGCTTCACAGAAATTAATGCAAAGTGGAGGGGAAAAAATGAATTTTTTTCTTACACTAAAATGTTGCTTTAGCATCATTTTTTTTTTTATATTTTCACAATAATAACAACACAAATTCCACAATAAATTGGGGGGTTATTTTCTCCTGAGTAAGCCAGTATCTGGAAACCACCACTAGGACGCTGATGTGTCAGCGCTTTACCCTGCGCCACCAATGCCTCCTTCAGGGTCCACATGATTATTGCCCTTCTGCCTGGGACACCTAACACAGATGTTGCTTTTGTGAACCTCTATGTACCTAAACGAAGTCATTTGATTCATCCTATGTGAAAGGCGATCAGTTTTGATAAAGGCCATAAGTGGCCGAAACGTCAACTACCTATCGCCACACCATATCTCAATAAAAACTTGTTCACTTTTTGCACCATTCAATACTACGTGTGCAGTGATTATTTTCTTTATTGTGAATTTTGGACTGTTGGTCCCTTATCACTAGCACCGTATAGGGCAACCTACCAGGGTCGAGTGCTAACCATTTTCTCTATAGTATCTGGAAACTATCTGCTATGAAAATATGAGCAAAATTAAGATAAAAGAAAAAGAAAATGAGTTTTGCATTTTTAATAATTAATAAGTATTAAATAATTGTAATTAATAATTACAAATAAGTATTGCTTACTTGGCTTATTTAGTAACCTGCCAACATTTATCTCTACATCTGTGTTGGCTATTGGCACTTTATTCCTCTCCTCTCCCCCCTTTTCTCGTGGGGGAGTAAGTCTGTTTCCCCTATAGGGAGACGGCTTGGGTAGCTGTTATCCCGTATGCTGATGCAATTTACGCTGTTTCACTAGTCAGCGATTTCAGCGACTGTACTGTTCAGGACATAACCTGCGCATGCGCTGCTTGATGCGGTCACACAGTAACTCGGCTGGGTGAGGAAGCAGATGCATGCGCTGTTGAACAGTGTCCGTGAAGGCTGACAGAGGCTTGCACAATCCATATCACATAGTGAGGCACCGAGGTAACTAATATCTACGTCATTGAAATACCTCTAGAAATTAGGGAACCAAGTGACATGTGCAGGGCCTTTATTGGGGACATGGTAGCCAGGAATTTCTAAACAATCTCTCTCTCCTTGTACCTACTCATCTATGCCAATTATCGATGGGTGGGATATTTAAATTACCGTATCTAAAATGCTCCATACATGCAGACCTACAACCAGGCCACAGCATACTACAGATGTCAAGATTATGACACTGCCTCTGTTCCATAAGTCTCCTGAGGAACTATATGATGGAGGGGAAACACGTCAGGGCTATTTTTCTCATGAAAAAGGCTGCAGATAAGTTATAGCCATGATTAGTTTGCCTTGCTAGCCTGTTTGGTATTATTCTTCAGCTCCTGCTATCATACAGGAATGGACAACGGAAACTGTTTTCCATGTTAGAGGCCGCAGTTAAGATATAGTCAATTTTTTTTGCCCTGCAAGTGTTGTTTTTTTTGCTGTATCTATGTGTTTTGGTTTTACAGTGAAGCAGACAACATATACCTCTATCTCATTATTGTTCATGTCTTGCGTTTTTAAATGAATTGACAATGGACACTGTTTTCCATGTCAGAGGCGTCCGATAAAATATAGTATTGATTTTTCTCTGCAAGTGATGTCTCATTCTATCTATGTGTTTGCGTTTTATACTGAAGTAGACAACATATACCTCTATCTTGATCATGGGACCACCCAATGATCTTGGCCTCTGTTCCAGCGGTATTCAGACGTGGAGAAGAGTATAGCAAACTTTTGCGCACACCTAAAAGGGTGGGAAACCGCTGAATCAGAGGCCAGATGGAGTCCAAAGTGGCCCAAATGACTTACGATAAATTAATCCACTTGAGTTTTCTCTGAATCCTTTTTTGTCACAGATTTATTGCTCTAATATTTACTGCCACAACTGTTTCTCTCCCTTCCGACAGTGATAGTTCTGCTTCACACGACTTGTCTTATTTACTGCTGGACTATACTGCGTGCTGTTGTGTATAAATATGCGACTCTTCAGATTTTGTGCTATACTCTGCTTGATGAAGACAGCTTGAAAAGACTCGAAAGCTTGCCATTTATTACCATTTTTTCAGTTAACCATTAAAAAAGGTATCCACCATTGTGGACTGTCAAATTTGAATATTTTCTTATTACAGACAATTGTTATCTACTGGATAACACGGTACAAAGATATATTTTCCAGTTTTTAAATATTAACATTTCAAGTGTTGGATTTGTATGTCTGAATAAATGGTACAATTAGAGGCCTCATTCAGGTATGTGTGTATTACAGTCCAGGTACGTACTTTAAGGCCCGAACTGACTACAGGTCCCTTGACCTGAACTTCACAGGTTCATATATACCTACACAGACCATGTTTCATTGATGTCTGAATTGGGTCTTAGACCTGTCATTTAACAGCTTACCATGTTAAATCCAAGCAGCTTTTGAAATAATCCACTCCAGAGTAGAGGGTCATAAACTTGGTATTCTAAACTAAGCTCTGTTACCAATCTCACCGCCTAGAAGGGTAAAATAAAGATAATAAGCGATTATTCTTAATATGTAAAGGCCATACTAACATCACATTTAATGGCTAGAACAGCTTAGAATATATGGTAAAAGCTGAGCAGGATAAGCACCTGTAATGAAGGTTATAGCTAAAGTGGGAATAATATCTGAGGAACGAAGCTTGAAAGTGACTACTCTTATAATAAAAATAAGTGCCTAAAGCCAGTGCTAACCACATATCTGCATACAGTTTATACACTCATCTTACTAATTCAGCAGCATATAGAAAGCTTCTAAACTTCAAGGGGTGACCACAGGCAGGTGATTTAGATCTCTATACCAGAAAAACAGGGCTCAGGTTGTAATACAGATAAATCAAGAAATGAATCAGCACAGAGTGTTACACCCATTTACATAAAAGATGAGATATTCAGAATTGTTTAATATTCATATATTTTAACAGGCAGAAACGAGACAGATTTTATTTATCTTCTCTAAAAAATGCAAAGCTTATTATTGTCCTGATTTAATAAAGTTCTTTCAATCGTTTTGATACAGATACAAGAAGAAAAAAATAATAAAATATGTTCAAAAGGTAGACCTTCACTAAAATTAGGAAGATAATCTACCTGGTACAACCAAGTACATGAAATCACACTTTTTTCACACCGCCAGTTGGCATGTTACAGCTAAGCTTACTCTCTGATTTGATGTTTCTGTAGACAGGATGCTTGGAGTTCAGATCATAACCCCACTAATATCATATACACATTGATTTTACAAAATCATCACTGTATTGCCTATAGTGTAAAACTATTCTCTAAATCTACCAGATATAAGTAAACAAACTGGACCTTTTTCTGAATATAACAAATCATTTTAATGCCTCAGCTTGTTCCTTACAGAGACATTGTTGCAGACTGGCCATGTTGCCTAGGTACTGTCGCATGATTGCTTGCAGATGTAGGGAGTCGGTGGGGACCTTCCTCTTGGACTAGTCACCTCGCACCAGGCAATGTTGTCAACTAGATTTTCCCTCTGTAACACCACTGCAGTAATACATAATTCTTTAGAAAGCTGGAGCCAGTCTAACTTTATTTCAAAAAGCAAGAATTGGCTGACAGGTTACCTTTCAGCTCTTATGTATTCATTTTATTAAAAGCCATTTTGGGCATAAAACTTTCCTGTATGCATGTTTGTTATTACAAAGGCATACACTGAGAAAACGCACAATTTGCAAAAGTTTTCTCTTTTGAAGAAACAGGGATTTTTGTGTATACTCACCGTAAAATCCTTTTCTCCGAGCCAATCATTGGGGGACTTAGATGCTATCCTTCGCTGGAAAAACACGGATAGAGCAGAAATCTGTCCCTTGAAGGAAGACAGCGCTATGCCTGAATCCAACCCTGCTTGGAGAAACTCCAGAATGGAGGGGATGGAAAATACCAACGGGAACGACCCTTATCCTTACACCAGGAGAAAAAGATTTTCCAAACACGATGGTAAATGCGCATGGAAACAGGCATCCTAGCGTTGATCATGGTAGCCACAACCTGTTGCGAGAAACCGGCCTGGGCTAGAATCCAGGATTTAACGGCCATACCGTCAAATTCAGCGCTCTCGAGTTCTGATGGCAAATGGGACCCTGAGAGAAAAGGTCTGGGCGATCCGGTAACCTCCAGGGGACGTCGGCGATTAGATGAACTAGTTCCGCATACCACGGCCGGCGCGGCCAGTCTGGAGCGACGAGAATTACTGGAAAGCCTTCCACCTTGATCTTCCGAATGACCCTGGGAATTAACGGAAGAGGTGGAAAGATGTAAGGGAGGTGGAATTGGTTCCAAGGAAGCACTAGCGCAACCGAGCCGATGGCTAGCGGGCCACGTGACCGGGCCATGAATGCCAGAAGCTTAGCATTCAACCTGGATGCCATGAGATCCACATCTGGAGTGCCCCACCGCTGGCAAATCTGATGAAACACTTCCGAGTGAAGGGACCATTCCCCCGAGTCTAGGCCCTGACGGCTGAGAAAATCCGCCGCCCAACTGTCCACTCCCGGAATGTGAACCGCAGAGATGAGCGATCGGTTTGACTCGGCCCATCGCAGAATGTGCGTCACTTCGAGCATCGTTCTTCTGATTCGCGTGCCACCCTGTCGATTGATGTACGCCACGGCCGTGGCGTTGTCTGATTGGATCCGGATGGGACGACCGGCCAGGAGGTGATGGAAATGAAGAGCTAGCCTGATTGCTCTGATCTCAAGAATATTGATCGGTAGGCAGGCTTCTTGAGAGGACCAGCGACCTTGAGCCGTGTGGTGGCGAAAAATCACACCCCATCTGAGGTGACTCGTCGGTGGACACCACCAACCAGTGCACGGGGAGAAAAGACCTTCCTTGATTCAATGATGACGTCGCCGTCCACCATTTGAGGGTCCGTTTGATTCTGGGCGCCAGACGAAAGCGACGACCCAAGGAGGCTGGGTTTCTGTCCCAGACTGAAATCAACTCCTGTTGCAGGGAACGGAGGTGAAATTGGACAAACGGCACTGCCTCAATGGATGCTACCATTTTCCCCAGGACCTGCATGGCGAACCGTAGAGAGTGAGAGTGGCCTAGCGATAGCAATTGGGCTACCCGAGTTAAAGAAGAAATCTTCTCTGGAGGGAGACTCACCAATCCTCGGGAAGTGTCCAAGATCATCCTCAAAAAAGGGATTTTCTGAGACGGAACAGGGGAGGATTTGTCCGGTTTCACTAGCCAACCTAGGCGGGATAGAGTGTCCACAGTTACATCGACATTCTCTGCAGAGGCCTGAAAAGATGGACCCTTGATGAGAAGGTCATCTAGGTAGAGCAGAATCACCACGCCCCGAGAGTGTAGAATGGACATGACGGCCGCCATGACTTTTGTGAACACTCTGGGGGCGGTGGCGAGACCGAAAGGCAGAGCAGTGAACTGAAAGTGTTCGTCTCCGATCGCAAAGCGCAGAAATCTCTGATGACCTTTGAAGATTGGGATGTGGAGAAATGCGTCTTTGATGTCGACAAACGCAAGAGATTCCCCTTTTTCCAGAGAAGCGATGACCGAACGGAGAGATTCCATTCTGAAATGGCGCACTCTGACGAATTTGTTTAACAATTTTAGGTCCAGGATGGGGCGCATGGTTCTGTCCTTCTTTGGAACCACGAAAATGGTTTGAGTAAAACCCCTTGAACCTTTCCGCGGGAGGAACCGGTACGATGACTGCGCTGTTGCAGATGGCGTCTAAGGTCTGATAAAAGGGAACTGAGAGTGCCCTTGATCTTGGGAGACGAGACTGGAAAAAACGCCTTGGCGGAGGGTATAAGAATTCGATCTTGTATCCGGAGGATACGAGATCTCGGACCTATTGGTCGTGAACAACCGATAGCCAGACCCTGCGAAACAGGAGCAAACGGCCGCCTACCCTGTTTGTGTCCTCCGGACACGGCAAGGAGTCATTGAGAGGAGAACTTGCGAGAGGAGGAACCCTTGGGTCCAGACCGGGAGGATCTGTTTCTCCAGGACCGAGAGGGCTTGAATGAGGGTTGAGAGTCCCTGTCTCTGCGCGGAGGTCGGGTTGCACGAGAGGAGGTGGTTGTGGAAGACCAGTTTGAGGTACCGCGAAAAAGCAGGAAACAAACCTAGTGTTGGGTCCAAAAGGGCCGACTGGGTCTACGCTGAGAGAGGAATTTGCTTTTTCCCCCAGTAGCATCAGAGATGATTTGATCAAGTTTATCTCCGAACAGACGCCCGCTCTGATAGGGCAGGGAAGTTAACGACTTCTTTGAAGCAGAGTCTGCCCGCCACTCTCGGAGCCATAAGGCTCTCCTGATGGTAACGGCGTTTGCAGCTGCAAGTGCGGCACAGGTAGCCGCATCAAGAGAGGCATGCACGACATAGTCCCCAGCGCGGGCAATCTGGTAGGCGAGAGTAACCGCCTCAGAGGGAAGGGAATTGTCGCGACCAGTCTTAACTAGAGCCTCTGCCCAGGCTACCATAGCCCTGGCAACCCAGGTGGCGGCAAAGGAAGAAAAGAGTGCTGCTCCAGCAGCTTCGAAGGCAGAGCGAGTGAGATTGTCAATCTGTCGATCAGTGGGGTTTTTAATTGACAAGCTGTCCGAAAGGGACAGGAGAGTTTTGGAAGCTAACCTGGATATGGGCGGATCCACTGCAGGGGACTTAAGGGTATGCCACACTAAACAACATCGCTAATGGGATTGCTAAAAGACGTCACTATTTAGCGATCCCGTTAGCGATGTTGTTGTGTGCGGCATCTACCAGCGACGTGGCCCCTGCTGAGATCCTGCTGTGATCTCGCTCGTCGCTGACATCGTTCCGGACCCTATTTTATCGTCGGCGCCCCCGCTGGTAAGTATATATCGCTGAGTGTGGCACCTTTTCTTAGCGATTTAGCGGTACTTTTGTACCGCTAAAGTCGTTAAGGAGATCGCTAACCGCGATAGCGTCCTTAACGACATCGCTAAGTTAAGCCGCTATCAGCGATATAGAAACAATCCCGCTAGCGATCGCATTAGTATGCGTCGTTATCGTGATCGCTAGCGGGATTATTTAGTGTGGCAGTACCTTTAGTCCACTCCTTTGACAAAGCTGTTGGGAAAGGTTACAGAGCTTCCAACGGCTTCTGTCCTGTGAAACGCTTGTCTGGACAACTTCTATGTCTCTGGACAATGTCTGTAAACTCAGGGTGGTTAGCAAAAACCCTGTGAGGATGTTTGGTCCTTTTGAATGACACAGTGCGATCCGGATTAGTCCCCGGTTCTTCGTCTACTCTCAGTGTCTTATTAACTGCTTCGATGAGAAAATCTAAGGACTCCTGGTACTCTAGCGGGTCCGGGTCTACTGCCACATCTGACTCGTATTCAGAGTTGTGTTCGCTACCAACCCCTGGAGAGAGGGAGCGGGAATCCGAGCTTGCGGATGCCAAGCCACTAGAGGGCTTGGGAGACGAATTATGAGGACGTTTCCTAGAAGACCACCTAGCTGCTGCCGCGGACCGACCCCTGTCTGAGGAAGTCTCTCTGGAGGCATACTGGAGGGAATCCATGGACTGTGCCAAGGACGTGGCCAACTCGGGAGGAATAGGCCCACTAGGGTATTAGCAGGGGGCTCCTGGGCGCATGAAGGGGCGCAGGCCGCACAGATTGAGGAACCATGCTTCCGTGGTAGAGAAGCATTGCATGAGGCACACGAGGCATACACCACAGTGTGAGTTTTATCACCTTTTGGAGCCCTTTGATTGTGACATTTTGCAAATGGAGCCTGGAGACTGCTGCATGGAGGGAGTTAAGCGCTGTGTAAGCTTACCCAGGTCCTGTGTCCATGCCCACCAGAGGAGGAAGACTGTATGACGGAACGCTGAAAAATGCTGGCGTCCTCAGGGAGAAGTGACGCTGCGTGCTGCTGTGTTCGTGCCCACCAGAGGATGAAAAGATGGGCCCGAAAATGAGTTTGGCGCTTCTCGTGGGGAACGAAAAGCGCCAGAAAATGTGGGAGGAGACGTAAGGGAGGGCCGGAAAGCAGGCGCCGCGCTCCCTGATCCAGGAGAAGCGCCAAAGACGTGGGCGGAGATTCCCGGGAGGGAGGAGCTGAGGCCTACCCCGGCCAGAAGCCGGGGACTAACGTAGTAGGGGCGGCCGCGGCAGGCGGAGACGGCTGCAGCGACGCAAGGTATTGCGGGGGCTTCCTTCCCCCCTGGACACAGCGCTGGCGGCGATGAGATGAAGAGGGGGCAGCGCGGTAGGCGAGCCCCATTCAGAGACGGCTGCGGCGGTGGCCGCCGCGGCTCCCGGAGATGGCTGCGGCAGCTTCTGCGTCCCTTCAGTGGGTATGAGGGCCGCGGCGGCTGTTAGGGACGGCCGTGGCGGCTGTTAGGGACGGCCGCGGCGGCAGTTGGGAGCAGAGGACCCGACGCCTAACCCATGGGGGGTAGTACTCACAGTATTGTGGGGACCCCCTTGCAGAGTCGGGAGCACTGCCCACAGGAGCCGATAGACAGTGTGGCCATACATCCTTGATTCACCATCCCTTTGATAGGGAGGTGGAGAGGTTTGCTTGCCTCCTGGCACCAGCCGCTTCAAGACAGTGGTGGTGCAGTGGAATCTGCGTCCGACTGAAGGCCTGGCTCCGGAAGGTGGTACATGGGGGCGACGCCCCATGTTCCCGTCCGTTGATGCTGTGGGGAGAGCAGACCCATTAAAGGGATCCGTCGCCCCGAAAAAGAGCTCAGGCATGATAACGTTGCAGGAGAGGGTACGGGGAGGTGACACTCCGCGTTCCTGCCTGTTGTTGATTTCGGGAGATCGGGACTTTTTAAAAGACCCGGTCGCCCTTCCATTCCATGAGAAAAAAAAACACGTAAGAATTGGAAAAAAAAAAGTTAGAAAAAAATTGGGATTGGGGTCTGATAACAGACCATAGTGCCTCCTACAGACACTAAGCAAGATCTGGTTCAGGATAGAGCCAGCAGAGTGTGTATACTGCAGGAGGAGGAGTTAACCTTTTTTGTGTATTGCTTAGTGTCCTCCTAGTGGCAGCAGCATTACACCCATGGTCCTGTGTCTCCCAATGAGGCGACGGAGAAAGACAAACACAAACTTAAGGAGATCAAGCTGCCATTCCTTTAGAATTAGTGTATTCACCATTGGACAAGCCCTGATTAATTTCTTTAGGGCCACACAGAAAATAAAAAACAGTCTATACTCACCTCCTGCAGTGATGTAAACGCTGCTATTCCCGGTGGGTCATGTGTCCACTGCAGGCAATTCAATCAGCGGCCGCTGTTTGGCTATCGGATTTACTATTTCGTATTTCTGCTCCGACAGACTATTGATGAGCTGCAGCCGATCAGACTGCAGCTGATCATTCCTGATGAAGGAAGCCGCAAGCTCCCGAAACACGTTGGATTACTATCTATCCCTACTCTCCCACACTCAACCACAGGTGGGGTGGGTGTGACGTCATTTACCCCTAATCTGAAGTGGTTACACCACTCAAGTCCACTGGCAATGATTTCTCTAATGCCTGCCACTGGCCGGGGCAGCATTTGATACACCAAATCATTGCCCTGAGCAAGCCCCTCAAAGTTTATTTGAACTTCAATCCACGGCATCCATAGGTTAGTGAATTATACTGCATTGACAATCTTGTATCGTATCTAGAGTCACCCAGGTACATCTCGCTTTGACTCCACCTACTCCTTCTGGATCGCAGGCATACCACGCCATCCACCGCTTGTCTCCTGCAGTATCTAGTGGCATGTCCATGCACAGGACCCTTCCGACAAACGCCACGTGTGTTCCCACCCCGGACACGGGCGGGCTTTCTCTCAGCCACCTCAAACAAGCGGCGCCGGATTCAGTGCACTTAGTGTACCCAGCTGTTCTGATGAGATCCATGCATCCAGCTCTCTCATTAATCAGCCTCTTCAAACCAAAGGTAATATTATAACCTCATCAAATACATTTTTTTGTAACACATTGAAGTGAGTACCTAATTTTAGTTTTAGTGGCACATTTTTTCATCAGGTAAGCTAGCCACTGCTCTGATGATATTAATGACATCCTCCTACAGTGTTAAGCGGTGGTATTGGTGTATGCTAACCGTCAAATCCTGCATGAGGACAACCCCTCTCTTTTCTCACCCTCCATCACATTAGTTCAGAGCACTGTTTGGATTATACATTTATATTTGTTTACTTTAACACTCCTAACAACAGGTGGTTGTTGCTACTCAAACTAAGCAGCTGGTAACTAAATTTGTGTGTCAAGTGCCAGTGGTTTTCTGCATTCTATATACTCTTTAGGTTTGCAAACTTCCTTTAAAAGGAACATTTTATAAGAAGTTTTCGCCTTATTATTAACAATTTCAGTAGAACAATAAAATTTTTTAGTAAAGTAGAAAAAATGTGTTAATATTTCAAATTTTGAAAGTCACAATTTGCTTAATAAATACTGAAGTAACCTCTGATAAAGACAATGAATTAGTATTATGTTTCAAAGCAGAAAGTGATTTTGTAAAAAAAATTAAATAAATAAAAGCAATACATGACTGTGTTCTAGCTCACAGATTTCATGCCTCTATCTTGCATTCAACTAAGAGAAGATCATAATGAAAAATCAATGAATACTTTCCATCAAAAGTGTGCCCTGTCCCCCTTGTGCCTGAGTATTCTATTATCCTAAAAGCTAACAATGATCATCTTGCACTGGGCTGAACAAATACCCTTGACTGTTCTTCACACTCACCCTGGCCTCATGGCTGTGGTTCTTCCATAGGCCTTTTATCATTCCCTCTTTGGGACTACTATGGAATGACTCTAGAGTGTATGGGATGTTTAATATTTCAAATTCTGATAGATAGGCACAACACTTCAGGTAATACCTAGACAAGAAACATTGAGAAAAAAAGTTATTGCATACTCTATACAAAAAAAATGCGCAAAATCACTAAAATTACCTTGACGTTTGCTTGAAATATACTCATAAGTGACACCGTTATTGAATCTTTTTGGCAACCAAACAATATTTACAATTTCACATGTTTAGAGGTTTATTGATTAATAGGCGCCGATACTGCTAAGGTGGTCACACACCTTCAGTTGCCATTTCTGACAGCCATTTCAGCCAACTTCACAACCCAAGCATGCAAGTGGTCTCAATGAAGAGAGAATAACTAGCAGGCAGACATCTCTAGATTTGGCTTATCTTACTTGTAGACAAGTGATCAAGCCTCTAGAAAATTTACATACACAATTCCCCTCCCTGACCCCCACCACAACATCTCCCCACCACTCCGGCGACAAATCCAATGTTAAATGCATATTGGACGGTTGGCCAGTCTCAAAAAAATTGGCGAAGGTCAGCCGACGTTACTTACTTTACTTGGTCAATAGGTTTTTTCACAAGTGACACCACAGTATCCGTGTCAGCCAAGTGGATTAAACACTGAAGTGCTCGACTTCTGTGAGCAAATGTCAATTTGTTATCCCCAAATGGCTGTAAAAAAATAAAATAAAAATACATTATAAAAAAACAAACAAAACCAACACAACGGTGATTATTCCAATCTGTCACATAACATGCAACTTTTGAGGTTTAATGCCACTTTAGGGTTGGTTCAAAGAGGGTGGCATGATTATGCAAATTCCAGCTGCTGTGTTATTTAAACTGATTGTGAAATAAAAAGTTTGCATCTCAGGAAATAATGGGATTACTCTGTTGATTCTATATCTATGTCTAAATGTGACAATCCAAAGAAAGGAACAGCACTCCGTTCAGATGGGTGAAAACAAAAAGCTACTTTATTGAGCCCATTGATGCAACATTTCGGTTAAAGGTGTTAAAGGTTTGGTATTTGCCTGCTGGAACTTGTGCACACGGACTTCTTGCTTTTTTCTTTTTTGTGCTGTTCTAATTCTTTTTTCTATATGTCTAAATGTTGGTAAAACAACCTATCCCTTACAAAATATAAATAAGAAAAGCAACCGACACAGTCCATGTGGAGAGTATTATCAGTTAAAACAGGTTTTGTTATAATCCAACCAACAAGGCCCATTCTCTTGTCTTCGGTAACAAGCCTCATGAAAAAACACCACAGTGTCAACAAACAGTAGAAAGATTGAAAATGAATGTATTGCATGATCATAATAACTGGGGGGAAAAATATTTTTTGAGTGTCCTGCATATGATGAAGACATCTGTTAAGTGGTTAAATTGCAAAAGGTAGCATTATCTAGTGGGTAATGCAGCTGGTTTTGGGCAAAATCATGCACCTACTCTTTTTACCAAAATGCTGACTGCACACATTATCACTCTATTCATCATCAACATGGTCACATTCATGCAACTCCATCTGGCTCTGCCTTCAATATGTAATTTTTTAATGACACACTGCCTTTATCAACTTCAAAACTTTACTATTTTGGACCTTTAGGACAATACTTTTCTTCCCATTGTCGCATTTCAAGAGCCAGAATTTTGACGAGTTGTATATTTCAGTGGTACATGTAAAGGCACTGTCACACTTAGCGATCGCACCAGAGATCACGACAACGACACGACCTGGCGAGATCGTTGGTGCGATCGCTATGTGGTCGCTAGTTAGCTTCCAAACACAAAGATCTCATCAGAGATCAGCGATCTGTATAACGACCTCTGCTGTCGTTGGGAAAACCTAGTCCTGCCTGCGCCGCTGGTAAAGTCGTTCATAAAGGGTGTCACACTCAGCGATTCAGGTTTACCAGCGGGACACCAACGACCAAAAAACGGCTCAGAACGTTCATAAGCGATCAGCGACATCGCAGCGGGGGCCACATCGCCGCTACATGTCACACACAGCTGCGTCGCAAACGAGATCGCTACTGCGTCTTAAAATCGCTGACGCTTTAGCGATCTCGTTAGCGATCTCGCTTAGTGTGACAGTACCTTAACTTATTAACTTTTACTGCCTCTTTAGGGGAAATCATGAAGAATAAAAAAAAGTCACAATTGATTTTTTTGTTGTTTATGGTTTTAAATTTTAAGAGGTCCACCGAGTGTCATAAATAATGTGTTCACCTTATTTTGTGGGTCTCAAATAGTACAGTGATAGAAACTACATACATACACACACACACACACACACGTACACTTAATATTATTAATATTAAACAAAACTTTTACTCCCATGTTTCATGAGCTGAACTCAAAGATCTAAGATTTTTCTATGTACACAAAATGCCTTTTTCTCTCAAATATATTTCACAAATTTGTGTAAATCTGTGTTAGTGAGCACTTGTTCTTTGCCGAGATAATCCATCCACCTCACAGGTGTGGCATATCAAGATGCTGATTAGACCACATGATTATTGTACAAGATGCTGATTAGACAGAATGATTATTGCACTGATGTGCCTTAAGGTACTGCCACACTACTCGATCCCGCTAACGATCTCGTTAGCGTCGCATACTAATGAGATCGCTAGCGGGATCGTTTTAATATCGCTAGTGTGGGCCACACTAGGCGATATAGTTAACGACGCTATCGCCGTTAGCGATCTTCTTAGCGACTTTAGCAGTACAAAAGTACCGCTAAATCGCTAAGAAAAGGTGCCACACTAGCGACAATACTTACCCAGCGGGAGCGCCGACGATCAGAATAGGGTCCGGAACGATTCCAGCGACGAGCGAGATCACAGCAGGAAGCTCGTCGCTGGCAGCTGCCGCACACAGCAACATCGCTAACGGGATCGCTAAATAGTGACGTTTTTTAGCGATCCCGTTAGCGATGTTGTTTAGTGTGGCATACCCTTTAGGTTGGCCACAATAAAAGGCAACTCTAAAATGTGCAGTTTTACAGTATTGGGGTTTCCTGGGGGTCAGAAAACCAGTCATTATCCAGTGTGATGACCATTTGCCTCACGCAGTGCAAGGCATCTGCTTAGCATAAAGTTGATCAGGTTGTTGATTGTGGCATGTGGAATGTTGGCCCACTCCTCTTCAATGGCTGTGCGAAGCTGCTGGATATTGGCAGGAACTTGAACACGCTGTCGTATACGCCAATCCAGAGAATCCCAAAAATGCTCAATGGGTGACATGTCCGGTGAGTGTGCTGGCTGTGCAAGAACTGGGATGTTTTCAGCTTCCTGGAATTGTGTACAGATTATTGTAATATGGGGCCGTGATTTATTATGCTGCAACATGATGTGATGGTCGTGGTTGAAAGGCACAACAATGGGAATTGTCACAGTATCTCTTCCATTCAAAATGGCATAAAAAAATGCACCTGTGTTCGTTGTTTGTAAGATACGCATGCCTATACCACCGGCACCATGGGCTACTCGATTCACGCTGACATCAACAAACCACTCACCCTCACAACGCCATACATGCTGTCTGCCATCTGCCCTGTACAGTGCAAAACGGGATTCAGCAGTGAAGAGAACACTTCTGCAACGTGAGAGACGCCACTGAATGTGAGAATTTTCCCATTCATCTCAGTTATGATGGCGAACTGCTGGAGACCCCGATAAGAACGAAGAGCGTGCAAGATGAGCTTCCCTGAGACAGTTTTTTCAGAAATTCTTTGGTTATGCACAGAAACTGGTACAGCAGCGGTCCGGGTGGATGGTCTCAGACAATCTTGGAGGTGAAAATGCTGGATATTGAGGTCCCGGGATGGTGTTGTTATACTTCATCTGCAGTTGTAAGGCCTGTTGGATGTAGTATACCGCCAAATTCTCTGAAACACCTTTGGACACGGGTTATGGTAGAAAAATACGGATTTTTGTGTTACTCTCCGTAAAATCCTTCTCCCAGACGCTAATTGGGGGACACAGGACTGTGGGTGTATGCTACTGCCGCTAGGAGGATGACACTAAGTAACATAAAAAAAGGTTTAGCTCCTCCTCCGCCGTATACACCCTGACACTGGCCGCAGGCGAACCAAATTTGGTGCAAAAGGCATTAGGAGGACAAAAAGTAAATCAGCGTTAACACAGGTACAATATATCCAGAATTAAACCCACAGAAACAGAAAAAAATAGTTAAATCAAAAACGAAGCCATCTGGCTATTAGGGTGGGTGCTGTGTCCCCCAATGAGCGTCTCGGAGAAAAGGATTTTACAGTGAGTAACACAAAAATCAGTATTTCTCCTTAGTATCATTGGGGGTCACAGGACAGTGGGACATCCCAAAGCAGTCCCTTGGGTGGGAAACTGACTCCACAGTATAGGCCGTAACCAGGCATTGCCTATAGGTGCGCTATCGCTGCCTGAAGAATCCTTCTACCCAGACCTGCATCCGCTGAAGCCTGAGTATGGATATTATAATGCTTAGAAAAAGTATGTAGACTGGACCAGGTTGCCGCCTTACAAACCTGTTCCGCCGAAGCCTGATGCCGAAGAGCCCAGGAGGCACCCACCACTCTCGTGGAGTGAGCCCTGATTCCTGCCGGAACAACGGCGCCTCTGATGCGGTAGGCCTCCTGAATGGTTAACCGTATCCATCTGGCCAAAGTTGATCTTGAGGCAGCGAGTCCCTTCCAGCGACCCTCGGGGAGTATGAACAGCGTGTCCATCTGCCGAAAGGATGCCGTCCGAGATACATACCTCCTGAGTGCTCTCACCAGATCCAGCGTATGGAGAGCTTTCTCCACCCGGTGTGTCGGTGCTGGGTAAAATGAGGGCAAAACAATGTCCTCATTGATATGGAATGAGGACATGACTTTTGGCAAAAAAGGTGGGGTTGGCCTGAGCACCACCTTAACGTGATGAAAAAGTAAGTACGGAGCTCGGCAAGATAGTGCCGCCAGCTCCGAGACCCGCCTTATGGATGTTATGGCTACCAGAAATACAACTTTCCAGGAAAGGTATGTCAAAGAAACCTCCTGAAGAGGCTCGAATTGAGATTCCTGCAGCACTCCCAGAACCAGGTTGAGATCCCAGACATCTAAGGGAGCCCTATAGGGGGTACTACATGGACAACCCCCTGAATAAAGGTTTTACCTTGTAAATTGGTGGCAATTCTACGCTGAAAAAGAACAGACAAGGCTGATATCTGTCTTCTAAGAGTACTTGGCGCTAGGCCTGAATCTAGGCCAGCCTGGAGAAATGCCAGAATGTTGGGAATCGAAAACTGAAGCGGGGAATAACCGTGTTCCCTGCACCATGTAAAGAAGACCTTCCAAGTATGGTGGTAGATACGTGCCGAGGCGGGTTTTCGGGCGCTAGCCATTGTGGCAGCGACCTTCTGGGAGAATCCGGCCCTGGTCAGGATCCAAGATTCAACGGCCAGGCAGTCAAACACAGGACCACTGAGTTCTGGTGGTAAACCGGACCCTGGGAGAGAAGGTCCGCACGTTCTGGCAGATGCCAGGGTGCTTCGGCGAGCAGCTGTACTAGATCTGCGTACCACGAGCGACGAGGCCAATCTGGAGCGACTAATATCGCTGAGACTCCCTCTGTCTTGATCTTTCTGATCACCTTTGGGAGCAGAGCTAACGGAGCAAACAAGTACGGGAGGTGAAACTGATTCCATGGTAGAACCAGGAAGTCCACCGCAATTGCCTGTGGATTCCGGTATTGGGAGACGAAGTTGGGAACCTTGGCGTTTATCCTGGAGGCCATCAGGTCCACGTCCGGAGTTCCCCAGCGTAGGCAAATCTGCTGAAATACGTCAGGATGGAGCGACCATTTCCCGGACGCTAGACCCTGACGGCTGAGGAAGTCCGCCGCCCAGTTCTCTTCGCCCGGAATGTGGACTGCCGATATCACGGAGTGATTTTTCTCTGCCCAGCCAAGAATGTTTTACCTCGTGCATGGCCACCCTGCTGCGGGTACCCCCCTGATGATTTATGTATGCCACGGGCATGGCGATGTCCGACTGTATCCGGACGGGGCGGCCAGCCAGATGGTGATGAAAATGCCTCAGAGCCAGCCGAACAGCCCGAATCTCTAGTATGTTGATGGGGAGGGTTGAGACCCTGGGCTGTGTAGTGGCAAAACACTGCTCCCCATCCAAGAAGGCTGGCGTCCGTTGTGACTGCCAACCAATGGACTGGGGGAATGGATTTCCCCTGCTGAAGAGAGGCGCTCACTGTCCACCATGTAAGTGTCTGTCTGACCTGAGCGGACAGACGGCACCGGAGGTTGAGAGAGCAAGGGTTCCTGTCCCAAGCTGCCAAGAGGGCATGCTGAAGGGGCCAAGACAAAATTGTGCAAAAGGATTGCTGCCACCATCCTTCCTAAGACCTTCATACAAAACCGGATGGTGTGAGGAACCGGCTGGCGAAGGACCCGTACCTCCTGATGGAGATCTAGGGCTTTGTCCCAGGGGAGGATTGTCAACCCTAGAGCGGTGTCGAAGATCATCCCCAGATGATGATCTTCCGGGATGGCATAAGGAGATGATTTTTTCAAATTCTCCAGCCACCCCAGGTGAACCAGAGTGTCTAACGTGATGCTGACACTTTCTTCGCAGGCCTGAAAAGACGGACCCTTGACGAGGAGGTCGTCTAAATATGGCAAGACGACTATCCCCCGGAATTGCAGAATGGACACAACGGCAGCCATGAGCTTAGTGAACGCCCTGGGGGCTGTAGCTAGCCCGAATGGCAAGGCTGCGAACTGAAAGTGAAGGTTGCTGATGGCAAACCGCAGAAACCTCTGATGAGAGGGGAATATGGGGATGTGAAGATAGGCATCCTGGATGTCTATTGACGCCAGAAATTCCCCCTTTTCCATGGCTGCAATGACTAAGCAGAGAGACTCCATTCTGAAATGCCGAACTCTGACAAACATGTTCAGACGCTTTAGGTCCAGAATGGGCCTTACAGCGCCGTCCTTCTTGGGTACTATGAACAGGTTGGAATAGAACCCCTGACCTCTCTCGACCTCCGGTACTGGGACGATAACCCCGCTGCGCTGAAGTGATTTGACCGCCTTGAATAAGGCGCGAACCCGAGTTTCTGCTCTGGGAAGACAAGAGCGAAAAAAATCGACTTGGGGACGGTTGATGAACTCCATCTTGTACCCTGAGAAGACTAACTCCCTGACCCACTTGTCGTGAGTGACAGTGAGCCAGGCGGGGTGAAACCTGAGTAGGCGGCCGCCCACTCTGGACGAATTGACCGGATCCTGCCTCCAGTCATTTGGCCGAAAATTTGTGGGACCTGGACCCTCTAGATTTTGGCTGGTGGGATCGCATCCTTCCCAAAGGGTTGGTCCTGTAAGAGACCTGAAGATCTCTGGCCTGATTGGGTCGACCTGAGCCGCCGGAGCTTGCTGCCGTGGCCCAAACAGGGTTGCGAAAGGCCCTAAACCGTGGCTGAAGCTGGTGACGAAAGGGCTGCTTACTTTTTTGCTGAGGAAGAAAACTGCTTTTCCCTCCTGTGGAATCAGATATGAGCTGATCCAGCTTCTCGCCGAATAATCGGCCACTCTGATAGGGTAAGGACGTAAGGGACTTTTTTGAGGCTGAGTCCGCTTGCCATGTCCTCAACCATAAGGCACTCCTGATAGCAATTGCGTTTGCGGCAGCTAGTGCTGTGCAATTTGCCACATCCAGGGAAGCATTAATCAAAAAGTCTCCTGCAAGAGCGATCTGATTAGAGATCTCAACTACCTCTGATGGCACATCCCTACCGTGGAGGGCTCTATTCAGAGACTCCGAGCAGGATATCATGGTCTTAGCCACCCAAGTCGCTGCAAAAGAGGGAGAGAGGACAGAGCCTGATGCCTTAAACACTGAGAGTGCCAAGCTTTCAATGAGACGGTCCGTCGGATCTCTAATCGAGGAACAGTTGGGAAGGGAAAGTAGCGTTTTAGATGCCAACCGCGATACCGGAGGATCGACCGCAGGAGATTCCGCCTATTTCCTAAGGAGTTCAGGGGAAAAAGGATATCTGGTATTGAGAGCCTTTTGTCCTGAAAAATGCTTGTCTGGCCTCTCTCGGTGGCGCTGCACCAGGTCCTCAAATTCAGGGTGAGCGCAAAATACCTTATGAGGTTGTTTGGCCCTCTTGAAGGACACCTTATGACCAGAGGCCAAGGTGGATTCATCGTCTACCCCAAGGGTTTGATTGACAGCCTTGATGAGACTGTCGATTGTCTCCTGACAATTAGGTGCCTCTAGATTGAGGGACCCTTCAGAATCAGAGTCCGAACCCTGTGAGGGAGAATGAGAAACCGGACTGATAGATGCCGAGGCCACGGACGGCCCAGGCGACGCTGTGTGGGTTCGCTTCCCCCAAGTCTGCCTGGTGAGAGCGCGGCCACTGCAAGCCGGAGGTTCCTGTGAAATGGAGGACCCTTCCAAGACGGGTGTACCACTGTCCCTGCCCCTATCGGGAGCCTGAAGGGACTCGATTGCTCTCGTTAGTGACGCCATGGACTGTGACAGAGACAGGGCCCACTCAGGGGGACCTGACGCACTGGGCTCAGTCATAGGGGAGGGATCCTGGGAACGTTCGGAGTCACAGGTTTCGCAGATCCGATTACTCTGGGCGTGCGGAAAAGGGGACCTACAGGCAATGCATGAGGTATACAGCAAAGTGTGAGTCTTAGCCCTTCTAGACTTTTGCCGCTATGATTTGAGGTAGCAAAAATAGGATGCAGCGAAGCAGAGTGTAGTGGAGCTACCAGGCTGGAGGGAGTAGCACTTACCCCATTCCTGTGTCCCCGGACGTCCTTGAATGGTGTGAGTGGGCGCAGAAGAAGTCTCCTAACTTCAAAAAGCGCGCCCAGCCCAGGGTGGGCGTGCCTGAAATAGGGCTTGTGGGCGGATTCTTGGCCAGCCTGAGATGCTGAGGGCGGTTACGAGCTTTGGGGGAGGGGTTTCGGGACGCGGCCTAGCGTCGTCCGAAGCCGGGCACTAAATTTTGCTGCTGGGGCCGGAGACTCAGGCCGCGGCCTAGCTTCCGGCTGAAGCCGGGGACTAAATTTTTGGCGGAGCCCGCCCAAGGGTCGGGCCCGCCGGAAGTCGACGCACCTCCAGAGGCGGAACTTCCACTGCAGCCCAGCGCCGGCAGAAGCCAGGCCTGGTCACAGAGCCCCACTGAAACGCCCGACCACGCGTCTACCCTAGGGGGGGGGGGGGAGGGGAACGCCCAGGCCGGACTCACCACACGCTCCCTCCGTGCCTCTGCTCCGTATCCGAGGACCCAGCTCCAGAAGGACCGACCTCTGCAGGAGCCTCCCAGCCCCCCCAATCACCAGGTTAGAGGGGGGCTTTGTAAAAAAGGGACGGTGCAGGCACCCTAACTCCATCATCCCTTCAGGGGATGAGGAGAGGGACCGTCCGCCTCCTTGCAACACCGCAGTCCAGCATTGGTAATGCAGTGGGGGCCGCACGGACTACCTCTTGCCTCTGTACAGCCTAGGGTTTCACTACCCTAGGGTGGTGAGGGCTGAGTCCGGCATATTGTCCCACGTTGCGGGAGAGGATACGTGGAGGCGACACTCCACGTGCTCGCCCGTTGTTGGTTTGGGGAGATCGGACCCCTTCAAAAGGGTTCGTTGCCCCTATATCGTTTTCATGGGGACAAAAAAAAATAGTCTGAAGAAAACCAGACGTGTGCCTCCATCAGATACTAAGCATGAACTGGGTTTGCCTGCGGCCAGTGTCAGGGTGTATACGGCGGAGGAGGAGCTAAACCTTTTTTTATGTTACTTAGTGTCAGCCTCCTAGCGGCAGTAGCATACGCCCACAGTCCACAGTCCTGTGTCCCCCAATGAGACGAAGGAGAAAAGAACATTCAATTCCCAGGCAACAGCGCTGTTGGACATTCCTGCAGTCAGCATGCTGTCTAATTAGCATCTGGATATGTCACACTTTTGAGGTGGATGGATTATCTCTGCACAGTACAAGTGCTCACTAACACAGATTTAGACAAATTTGTGAACAATATTTGAGATAAAAGGGCCATTTGTGTACCTAAAAAAAGTCTTAAATCTTTGAGTTCAGCTCATGAAAAACGGTAGCATAACCAAAAGTTTTGAGTTTATATTTTTGTTCAGTGCACACACACACACACACACACACATTCTATGTTTTATTACACAACAAACGGCTTTTCAGATACAGTGACTGTGCTAAGAAACATTGTCGGTAATGGAAAAAAGTGTATTGGGAATTATATACAGTGACAGCAAGACGACAATATTTTTTTCTGAGCAAAATAATTTCTCTTTATATAAAAGTTCTATGCATAAAGCCTAAACATTGAAATATGTGAACAACTGGAACTTAAAAGTCCTACATAATAAGATGAAGTAAAACTGTAATGCTTACAGATGTGGTGGAGGTGGCTATTGCATACAGTATTCTCGAACTGAAATCTAGAGGGTACGGCTGAAGGAGGTATATAATTCTGCAGAACAGGAGAAAAAGAGAACGATAATACTGTAAGCATCAGTAATCAACAATGCAACAGGCATCCATGGCTTGATATTAACATGATGTTCCCACAGGGGTCAAAAATTACAAGCAAGCATGTTTTTGGAAAATTCTAGCTGTTAGCCAAACCAGTATTTTGCGATCAGCGATCTATATCTAGCATGCATGGTTAGCTTAAAGGAATGCTACAATCAGAAATTGACTTACTGTGTAAATTCAGTTTGTGTGTTAAATTATTTTTAAAATATTTTTGCCAATGTCTTCTCTTTCCATATCACAATATGTATTAAAAAATCTTTTAATTTTCACACTGGCCACAGGGGCTATTTTAGACTCTAACTTCCCGTTTCAGCAAAGCCACAATGAACAGACTCTGATCGTATCTTTTCTTTTGTATTATTATTATTATAATCCAATTATCTAATGAGCCTATGTAAAAGTCACTGTGAAGGGAGAGGGATCATGCTTCCAGTTTACTACATACCTGCTGAGACCCTCATCTCCCCGAATGTCACCCAATAGATCTTTGTCGTTCTGTAAAACAAAAAGCAAATAAAGAGAAATGTTTTCTTTTTATGATTGCCAATTAAATAAAGGAATGACTGTACTCACAGATGCTTGTGGTAGTGTATTCGGGCATAGCCATTTATCGAGGAGCAGGTCACGAATTTTATTAACACTCAGGTTGTTGACTTCAGCTATTTGCTTAGCCATTGTGTGGATATCTAGAAAACAAAATAAAATAATACAAACAGAAGGCTTGAAAGAGTTTCAGTAGGCATATTATACAGAGTTCTTATTTGTAACCTAATCAACCATTATGACAATTATTCTGAAATATAAAATTTTTCCATTTAGTGCAGATTATTGAAAAAAAATGTTAAACTTATCAAGAAATCACAATAAGTATATTAAATGAGAAATAAGAAGAAACACAAAAATAAATTATTTGATTTGCACAAACCTGGATAATCTCTGCCCGTTGGGTTGCGTATTCTTTCCTCCACACTACTGTGCTCAAACAGTGAAACAATAAGGGTTGCTGGTTTACCAATCTGTTTTAAGAAATCTGGAGTGTTTACTTTGTGCGATATTAGTACATTTTCTGTGGCCGACCGTTGGTACTGCACGCTTAGCTTCTTTATTAGTGTCTCTGCTCTTACATGAGATTCTTCCTTTAACGATAATAAGGCAACAATATGTAAGAGTGCACTGTAATGCTTATGTACCTTACATATAAAATAAGGGTTGACATTTATCTACAGTGGTGAAAAAAGCATTTAGTCAGCCACCAATTGTTCAAGTTCTCCCACTTAAAAAGATGAGAGAGGCCTGTAATTTACATCATAGGTAGACCACAAGTATGAGAGTCAAAATGAAAAAAAAAATCCAGAAAGTCACCTTGTCTGATTTGGCAAGATTTATTTTGCACAGTTGGTGGCTGACTAAATACTTTTTTTCCCTACTGTATGTAGTTTAATTTTGTACAGAACAGTTTGGGAAGGATACATCTAAATGAGCCGCAATTGTGAAAAGTATTCAAATTAGTATTAGAAATGTTACAATTTTTGAATAACATTGACCTGTTCTTGAGAAAATGACAGATTTTATAAACTGGGCCTCATCATAAACCTTCCTATAAAAAGAAACATGCAACATGATTCACTGCAAGTGGTATCTCACAGTAACTGCTTAAAGGGTTATCCAGGGATATATTTTTATTATGGGTTTAAGAACTTATTTTTTATTTATTTTACTCACTGATATAGTGCCAATGAAAAAAAGCACTCCCATCAGTTTTTATGCTTTTAAAAAATTAAAAATCATATTATATAGTTGGCTTTCCACCAGCTAATTGTTCTCCTTTCTCTGCTCTAAGTAGAAACAAGAAGTCTCTTTTCCCTACCTAAATCTTTCCCCTCTTCAACTACTGACCCAGCTGCTCCGTTCCTCAACCCTGCATGGGAATTTTGCAGTGACACATGAGTCATGCAGGGAAAACTGACCTCCTGTTTTTACTTAAAGCATAGAAAGCTTCAGTTTTTCAGTTGTTAGTCACGTGATGTCATAGACCTAATGGAAAATTGTAAGTACACAATGCAATATAATAAGATTGCAATATATTAAAAGGATAATAACTTTGATAGGAGTGCTTCTTTAATCCCACAGCGCTTTACAGACATTTTTGGAACTGTTCCCATTGGGGATCATAATCTAGATTCGCTTTTAGTATGTCTTTGGAGTGTGGGAGGAAACCCACGCGTAACTCTGAGTGAGTGTGGACCCAATGCGCCACGGAATGGGCTTACCCTGGAGGGGAGTAACTAAAAGACTGCCTGGGTGATCACTACAGCCTCTAATGGTGAGGATAGGCTTTGCTGCCGGTAGCCACCAGGTACCACTCCAGGGCAGTGTCCAGCTCTGCAGCAGCTGATCAGAGGGTGAACAGAGGCAAAGACGTGGTCAGAAAATCCGTGATGTATTTACGTAGCTGATGTTAGGATAAATGGGCAGGCAAGACAGGTGAGAAAACAGGAAAGACAATCCAAAAGTGCACCTTACAGGAATCTTGACAGAGACTGAACTAGAACCTTAGATCAGGCAAGGAGTGGTGGGAGAAGCTGTCTGATATAGCACCTGCTGGTTGGTGATTGGCTGGGGAATCCAAACCCTCTAGAACACAGTAGGGTTAAATTCCTGAAGGCTCTGGCTGTGCCCTACTAAAGCTGTGAGGAAACAGCATACAGATGCAGCAGTGCTGATGGAAGAGGACAAAGAGAAGCAGCGTGGTGACCACGGTGAGTAAGGCGGCGCTGAAGAGGCATGCCAGTTATCGCCGTGACACCATGTAAACAAGTGGGAAACATACAAATTCCTTGAATATGTTGCCCACGGTAGGATTTGGCCCCAGCGCTGCAACACCACAGTGCTAATCATTGAGCTGCCCAACTTACCTGCCTGTTCTGCCTGGCATCCATTTCTCTCAGCTCAGAGTGGTCATGGACCATTTCTTCCAGTGATTCTCCAGCTGCAGGTGACGTCATGTAGGCAGAACAGCTGCTACTCTTTCGCTTTTCTCTGTTGACAGGGTGTCATTGACGATATCATACTGACTGACACTCAGCCCACTGCTTAACTGAGGGGAGCTGGCTATCCATCAGCATCATGTTGGCAGTTACGCCCCGTCGACAGACACTGGAAGTGGAAGAAGCTGCTCTGCTGACGTGAGGTCAAATGAAGCACTAAAAAAGTTAGCAACTATCTGATGGTCAGTTTGTAGCCCCATGGGAAAGTGAACATACTACATTTGTTTTGCCCAGCAGCATTAACCCCTTCAAGACCCAGCCTATTTTGACCTTAAAGA
>VIAB01004998.1:1885-17206 GCA_009801035.1 Oophaga pumilio | reverse complement strand
TACACGGGTCGGCTTATACATGAGTATATACGGTAATTCATCTATGAGTTTCACCCCCTTTACTCAATGATGATATGAAAGACATTCCATCTTGAGGAGAAAAAAGTGTAATTATCTTGCCTCCATGAGTAACCATCAATTTCGTGGGGAATCCCCATCTATATACCATTCCTTTTTCCTGGAGGACGGCAGTAACTTCGCTAAAATTCCTCCTCATCTGGATAGTATCTTTTGAGAGGTCAGCAAAAATTTTTATGTGATCGTATGGTTGAGGAAGGTATTTTTTATTTCTTAAATAATCTAAGAGTTTTTCTTTTGTGGAATAGAAATGAAACCTTAGTATAATGCCCCTAGGAATCTCGGCCGAGATAGATCTAGGGAGGGGAAGTCTATGGATTCTATCCACCATTAGTTCTATCTCTGGGACAGAAGGCAAGACCTTAGTGAGAATATCTTTGAAATATTTTTTGGAGATTGGTCTGATTAATTTTTTCAGAGATCCCTCTGAGTTTAATATTATTGCGTCTGCTATGATCCTCAAGATCGGCTAGCTTAGTACGCAGAAACTGTATCTCCTTTTGACTATCTGATTGCTGTTTATGTAGGGAAGCAGAGTTTCTCTCTAGTACCTCAATGTTTTTATCACTTTTATCTATTCTAGAATTAATTGAGTCCAAGTTAGCTTGTAGTAAATTAGTATGTTTATCAAGGGCAAATTCAAGATTTCTGTTTAATGCCAGTATCAGATCCTTAACGTATTGTTCTGATGCACCTTTCTCGGTGGCCTGAATGTTGTCTATTTTAGTGTAAAGTTTAGGGCTCTCTGTTAATGGGCTCCTCCCTAATCTAGGTCTATTTTTATCATGGCTCTGTGAGGGAGATGTCTCAAAAAATTCCTCATCTGTATCAGACATGACTTTCTTACCCGCTAATTTCTCATTTCTTTTAGTTTTCCTATTTGTATTAAGGTCTATGGAAGAATCCATTTCAGAGTGACCCTTAATTATATTGTCCAATTCTTTTAACATCATGGAAGTCGCATTTTTTTTTAAGAATAGAAAGTGTTGAAGGGGGATTAATGCATATACCTTCGTCCAAATCAGTTACATCGGTAGCTGGTACAGACTTGGACGAGGATCTATCTCTTTGTGCCTTGGATTTATTACTTTTAAGGCTCATCTTATAGGTTATAGTCAGAGAAAGGATAAAGTGTCAAGTTTTGTGCTAAATAGTTTAGCTTACCCACACCAGAAAATTCAAGAGTCAAGGACTTACTATCACTAAAGCAGCAATAATTTAAAAAAAAAAAAAATTTGTACAGTGCCCTGATGTTAAACTAGGATCCTTTTTTGTTGCTAGCCGAACTCACAGATGAACACTATTAAAAGTCCCAGATCAACAATCAAGGCTCTAACAAATTAAAATATCAAAACTATAGTATTTAAATAGACACAATGTCTGTCTTAAGGACAAAACAATGCCAATCGTAAAAACCTAGTAATTATTTGCCCAGACAGAGAATTTCTTCAAGCTGCCAAATGACTTGAAATATCTCGTTACAGCAGATCAATTCCAAGTAGATCTGGTGCTGAATAGTAGATCCGATGCTGAAAATCTAGAATGAAACTTCCAAGCGATCACAGCCCAACTTTCACTGTCAATCAAGGACGCACTGCCGGAAGGATCTATTAAATGCTGCTTTGTGCCGGTCTTCAGCCGAGGGATCTGGATCTCCAAAGGTCCAGCAGGATCGCCCGATTTCAACGATTATAAGACCGGTGAGTCCCACACTAAAGGGACCCACAGAGTGTCACCTCAATCAAGCTCTGCTGAAGGTCAAACGACACGGTCGCACGTCACACCGCTGATAATTTCCTGAGGGGATTTCTACGTGTCTATTTTAGTATCAGGGAGACAGGTACAGCTATATTGAAATGAGACCCCTGGAGCAGGAAGGGTCCTTCCTCAGCGTATTAGGGGCTCACTGCAAGCTTGCGGCATCAGTTAATTTCAGTGACGCAGCAATTAAGCTGAGGAAGTAAATCCTACCCGTCTCCACAGACCGTCTTCAGTTTTCTTCTCCTCTTGTCTTAAGATTGGTCACAAAAGGGGTCTTTTTGATCCTTAGACAATAAGAAGTCCAAAGGGAGGGTTTCCGGTCAGATTTAGTCTTCAAAAGTCACTTTTCTTTGTTGTTTATACAGAAGGCCTCAGGAGCTCAGCGCTGAATGTCCTACTCCATTGAGCAGCAAGCCACGCCCCTAGACTATCCTAAACTATTGACAGTAACAAAGATCTTAAAATGCAATGAAAGGTTTTTTTTTTTTTAAATAAATAATTTATTAAAAAGCCACCTACTCGTCAAGCGTTACTCTAGAGGTTGTCGTATATATTTCCATAATTTCTTCTGTATAATTAGTTAGCTAAGGGAGAATAGTGTGTTAGAGGGAATTCAGCAAATAATACTGTTATTAGTGATTGGTGGCCTTTTCACAAGTAGTATTGAAATTATTAAACGCTAATCATTAATATAAAATGCAGCCATTCACAAAAGCATAATGTAGCATATCATACCGCTTCACTGTATAAGCAAAACTGTATAAGTTAAAGAAAACCTGTCACCAGTTTTGTGACATAGCAGCTAAAAATATCACCTTATTCAGCGTCTGCTATGCATGTCCTAAATACTTATAGAATCCGCTGACTCCCCTTGTATACTCCAGAAAACATTTTTTTTAGTTTCTCCCTTACTGTATTGTAATCGTCTCAGTCCGGTCCGATGGGTGTGGTATAGGGCCTCTGTATCCCTCCCCCCCGGCTTCTGCTAGCTGTCCTCCTGACATGGATAACGATCCACATCGCCATGCGACATATCGCGACTGTTCACAAATATTGCGTTTTGTGCCTGCGCAGTATGTTTTGCCCAACTATGGGCAAAGCTGAAAACAGAAGTGCGCATGCGCTGGCAAACGTAGTTCCGGTACATGAGCCGGAAGTACGAGTGATGGAGAATGACAAGTCTGTTTTTCAGCTTTGACAGCAGTTGGGCAAAGCATACTGCACAGGTGCGAAAGCAATATTTCTGAGCAGGTGCGAGATGTTGCTCGGCACAAGAGGCATCATCCGTGAAGTAGGGCGGCGAGCAACAGCTGATGGGAGTGACGCAGAGGCGCGAAACCACGCCCATCAAACCAGACTGAGAAGATTACCATACAGTGCGTGAGAAATTAAAAAGGTTCTTTGGAAGTATACAAGGGGAGTCAGGGGGTTCTATAAGGATTTAGTGAATGCATAGCGGATGCTGAATAAGGTTTTTTTTTTTAGCTATGTCACAAAACTGGTGACAGGTTCCCTTTATACATTTATAATTATTACCTGGGTCAGTTGGATATTGGTGTTTTTCTCATCCGCAGCAAGTATCACTTGCAAAGTTCCTTCAATAGTTTCAAAGTCATAAGGATCCAACTAAAACAAAAATAATTTATAAGGTTTTTTGCTCCTTTTTATAAGTATGGAAAAAGAGAAAATTACTTTCTCTCCTGATTACAATATTATTTGTAGTGAGAGCAGTCAGTAATATTTTGGTTTCTGAATTTTCAAAAATATAAATCATACTATATCAGTCTTAAAAGTGTTTTTCATAGGAAAAATTTTCAAAAAACATTGCAGAAAAAGTTACAGCTTCACCAACGCCAGGTCAGATTAGCAAAGCACTAGCAGGATGCAGCAAACCCCCATAAAAAAAGCGGGGGAAGCACAGGTGCAAATACTAATGCAATCAGCCACTCACAAACCTACTCGGCTTCCAGCCAATTAATGAAGCCCATACTATTAGATCAGACGGCCTGCGAGCTTACATATTTTGTTCAAAATATGAATCATGCAGAATTATTAGGCAATTTGTATTTTTGATGAATCATTTTATTATTGATCCGCTACAGTGCTGTCAATCAGTCCAAAAGGTTGATAAAACTGAATATTTAAGTAAAAGTGAGGCATTGTCTTTCTTAGAAAAATAGTGACCCATACTGTCCCCCTTCTTTTCAATAGACAGTCATAAGCTTTCCATCCTTGGAATCTGTCAATTTCTCAATCTATTGATGATCAACCTTCTGGGCAGCACCAACCACAGCCTCCCAGGTGCTGTTCAGAGAGGTGTACTGTTTTCCTTTATCGTACATCATCCGTTTTTAGGTCTGTGCGCTCTGTATATATACACACATACACGGCACATGGAGAGGTAGGACATTGGCGATAGGGACCATCCAAAATAAGGTCACCTCATCGAAGTGGTATGGTTTTAAGCATTTTTATCTAGAAATGTTAAGAAAGTACCTCAAATTTTTTTTTACATACATAGCAATAGTAGCATTCATATATTCATTAATTGCAGTGTGCTGGGGCATGATACATGTAAATGTGTGGGTGTATATATATATATATATATATATATCTCGAAATGTAAAATGTAACTCTTTTTACCATCATCCAGGTTCCTGCCACTCCTCAATTTACTAGCCACCATAATAATGTTTTCTCTATTCTCCAGTTATGTCACTTCATGCTTTATCACTCTGCCTAATCATAGTAGCAAAATCACAATAAAGCAGGGGCAGACATATCATTGGTGCAACCTGTGCAGCCAAACAGGGGCTTAAGAGGTAGGGGGTCCATCTCCCCCTCCAAAACAGGTGAAGCTGTGGATTTTGATGAGCTATTGGACTGCAAAGGGCCCATATTTTATTTCTGCACAGGGGTCCTCTTCTGTCTGTGTTCGCCACTGCAATGGACAACACGGTCACTATACCTATTGGCTACTACAGTTACACATTACCTTGGTCAGCAAACCAAGGAGTGGCGAGATTCACAAGCAGAGGAGCAGTCTCATAGATTTAGGGGTGGCTGGCGCTCCAACCTGTGGTGCATTGCAGAGTTCATGCTAGGGATTGGTGCAGGTCTCAGCAAGTAATCACATAGATGTATAATAACTTACTAATATGGGATGGGCATAACTGATTAGGTTTCCATGAAGATTAGGAGTGGCAAAAGTTTTTACTATTACACATACATTTAACTCAGATCTTGTTTAACAAAAAATGTGAAGCTTTGCTATATTGATGTCAGCACAACATGATTGTAATGGGTGATAATTTCTTTTACCTTGTGTAATATTCCACTCAGACTGACAACAAGGTCTTGGGAGCTACTTAGTAGAGGGATGATCTGTTTTGCTTTTGTCACCAGCTGAGAATGTTCATCAGCGTCCACAACACAATCATCATGGCTATTCTTCCAACTTGAGCCAGAAAGAAGTAGAGTTTCGATATAAAGCTGCAGGGCAGCATCAGAGTCCAACATAAAAGTGCTGCCAAACATAAGCCAAGAAGAAAATTTGTACAGTTTACATAAAATTAATACAGCCCATTTATAATGAGCAAGTATGGTTCTAACCTGCAGTACTTCAAAATGAGAGATGTATCCACACGGGAGTTTTGAACTAAGGTGGAAATAAGCTCTTTCTTCTCTCCAGAATTTTGTCTAAAGGCAGACTGGAAAGAAATCTGCAAAATAAATTTGCAAAGACTTGCGTCATGTAATGCATTTTGCATTTAGTCCCAGCCAATTCATTTTATATTACATGTTCCAAATTAAAAGTGTAAAGAAACATGAATAAACCATAACCAGTTTACTTAATATGAATAGGAACAGTACAAGTCAGGGATTATGGAATATTACAGTATTTTATTATAGAAAATAATTTTCATAAATAAAATTCATCTGAAAGTTACTACATTTCAACAATTCCTATATTTACAGTACATAGGGCTGGTATAAAATATTAGTTTATTATCAATATTAAAGGAAAAGTGCCTTAAGAGTAAAGAAAAGGTCCTCTAACACTTTACCAGGTTTTTAGTGCTTAGGGATTGTCTACATGACAGATAATGATAGCATATCCAAGGGATATGTTCTCAAATGCCAGTCCCACTTCCGGGACCAGCAACTATCCCCAGAACCGATACCCCTCTCTTCTGACTGGTGCCCTGACCCAAATGACTGGAGAGGAGGCCACACATTTGTTTGGATGTATTCAGAACTCCTATAGTAGTGAATTAGTCCTGCCACTAAAGTCAGTGGACCGCTGTGGATAGGTGTTACTGGCATCTATTTGACACCTATGGCTAACCAAAAAAATATCTGTCATGAGACAAACATTTTATATATTTACAGTTCTACAATAAGTACTTTCTCCGGTTTTCCCATGAAAATACTTTTATGTTCTGTGATCATGCAGTTTTTATGTACTAGGTCCAAACCAATATCAATATCCACATAACAAAATGCAATAATTAGAAAATAAATACTTGTCAATGGAAGTAGCCTTTATGATTTACATACATGACTGGGGGGGGTTGCAGTGACCATGAAATATATTTATTCTTAGGTTACAGAAAAACAAAGAATGTCACCTGCCCAATATATGTTCCTAAACATTTCACTTACTCCAATATTGCTGAGCTGGATGCCCCATTCTGCATCAGTAATAAGCTCCCAAAATTTGATCCGTTCTTCATCTTCATGATACACAAGGGCAAGCTGAGCTCCAACCACAGCTATAGCCTATAAAAAGAAGATCTTCATGGTTTGTTTTTCTTAAATCAAAATGTCCAACTTTCAAATGTTTCATCATGTAATTCTCAACATACCAACACCTTGCTGTAATTTTGCCATGCATTGTTTATGACAGTCCAAAGCTTTTCAAATACGTCTTTCTTGGGGAGTAGAGAGCAGTATCCCAGCGCAAGGTTACAATCCACCACTCGACAATTGAAAACCTGTTTCAATCAAATATATACATAAATATCAATAACATATACCAACAAAAAAACAGCCTTATTACAGCTGGTTTCACAAATATTTTTTTAGTAAGAGAAAAACAGTCCATTTCTTTTTCTGTGCGCCAGATCACTATAAAAAAAAACACAGCACAATAATACTTTAAACAGGGAACTGTCACTCCATGGACATGTCTGCCTTAGCAATTACTTGTTTTCCCCATGTTATAACAATTATGTGGCATCTTTTCATATAATAATCGGAATTGTGATGTTCTGCTGTTATTCATACTGGAAATGTATGAGTTAAAAGGGTTCTCCGAGAAAAGTAATAACAGAAATATATTAAATAATACACATGTAAATATTAAACATTTTTCTTAATGCCTTTATTTAGAAAAAGAATATGCTTTATCTACTGCATTCTGTTAGGATTTTAAAGCTGGCAACTCGCTTCTATATCATTGTGCAGGCCATCCTAGATTTCAGAAGACAAGCAGTAGGACGGGTTACGTAAAGAACGAGACAGATGCACTAAAGCAGTCAGGCTGACTGAGACGAACGCTCCTTCTCAGTCAGCTCAACAAAGTTGTTTTTCTTCTCTTTTAGTGCGGCTCCACTCAGTGTCCTGTCAGATTGACTGAACAGAGGAATATGGCTTCACTACCTGAGAGGACGCTGTTGCGACATGACTTCTGCAGCCCATCCTATTGCGCGTCCTCAAGTGTAGGACGGACCGCACAATGATATATGGCAGTTGCCATCTTTGAAATCCTGACATACTGTAGTACAATAGATAAAGAATACTTGTTCCTAAATAAAAGTATTTAGAAAAATCATTAACCCCTTAACGACCGTCGATACACCTCTTAACGGCGGTAGTTAAGGGTACTTAAACCACAGCGCCGTGAATTCACGGCGCTGTGGAAAAAGCCTATAGTGCCCCCCAGAGTCAGAGAACATGATTCTGGTCGGTTGTTACCAACCCCGCTGTTGCGATCACCGTTATTAACCGTATAACGACGACCGCAAAAAAAAAAAAAAGTCCGATGTGCCTCTTAATTTCTCTCTCGTCTGATGTGATCGCACATCAGAGGAGAAGAAGAGAGAAAATAGGGTCCCCGATCCCCCCCTGTACCTCCCCGAGCTCCTCAGCCCCTCGTGCATCCTACGGTGGGCGCCACTATTTTCTTCTGGTTAGAAAATGGCGGGCGCATGCGCTGTGCGCTCGCCAAGATCTGCCGGCCGGCACCCGGCAACAATAGGAAGATTTTTCCTATTGGTTAATTTTGGTCACTGTGATAAACACTATCACAGTGATCAAAATAAAAAAAAATAGTAAATAAACCCCCCATTATCACCCCCTTGGTTAGGGAAAAATAATAAAATAAAGAAATTATATTTATTTCCATTCTCCAACTAGGGTTAGAGTTAGGCTAAAGTTAAACATTAGGGGTGTGTTGGGATTAGGCTTGTGGTTAGGGTTGGGATTAGGGGTGTGTTGGGCTTAGGGTTAGGGGTGTGTTGGGATTAGGGTTGTGATTAGGGTTATGGTTGGGATTAGGGTTTAATTTAGAATTGGGGGGGTTTCCACTGTTTAGGTACATCAGGGGGTCTCCAAACGCGACATGGCGCCACCATTGATTCCAGCCAATTTTGCATTCAAAAAAGTCAAACGTTGCTCATTCCCTTCAGAGCTCTACCGTGCGCCCAAACAGCGGTTTACCCCCACATATGTGGCATCAGCGTACTCAGGACAAATTGCACAACAACTTTGGGAGTCTAATTTCTCCTGTTACCTTTGCGAAAGTAAAAATGTGGGGATGAAAAGATCATTTTTGTGGAAAAAAATGATTTTTTATTTTCACGGCTCTGCATTAAAAACTTCTGTATTAGGACTTGGAGGTTCTAAATGCTCACCACACATATAGATAAGTTCCTTGGGGGGGTCTAGTTTCCAAAATGGTGTCACTTGTGGGAGTTTCCACTGTTTAGGCTCATCAGGGGCTCTCAAAACGCTACATGGCGTCAGATCTCAATTCCAGCCAGCCAATTCTGCATTGAAAAAGTCAAACGGCGCTCCTTCCCTTCCGAGCTCTGCCGTGCGCCCAAACAGTGGTTTACCACCACATATGGGGTATCGGCGTACTCAGGACAAATTGCACAACAACTTTGGTGGTCTAATTTCTCCTGTTACCCTTGTGAAAATAAAAATTTGGGGGCAAAAAGATACATTTTGTGGAAAAAATATGATTTTTTATTTTCACGGCTTTACGTTACAAACTTCTGTAAAGCACTTGGGGGTTCAAAGTGCTCAGCACACATCTAGATAAGTTCCTTAAGGGGTCTAGTTTCCAAAATGGAGTCACTTGTGGGGGGTTTAAACTGCTTAGGCACATCATGGGCTCTCCAAATGCGACATGGCGTCCGACCCAATTCCTGCCAATTCTGAATTGAAAAAGTAAAACAGAGCCCCTTCCCTTCCAAGCTCTGCCGTGCGCCCAAACAGTAGTTTACCCCCACATATGGGGTATTGGCGTATTCAAGAGAAATTGCACAACAAATTTTGTGGTTCATTTTCTCTCTTAACACTTGTGAAAATAAAAAAAATTTGTTCTGACCTAAAATGTTTGTAAAAAAGTTCCTGTGAAGCACGTAATGGGTTAATAAACTTCTTGAATGTGGCTTTGAACACCTTGAGGAGTGCAGTTTTTATAATAGTGTCACTTTTGGGTATTTTCTATTATGTACACCCCTCAAAGTGACTTTAAATGGGATGTGGTTCTTAAAAAAAAATGGTTTTGTAAATTTTGTTGTAAAAATGAGAAATCGCTGGTCACCTTTTAACCCTTATAACTTCCTAACAAAAAAAAAAAATTGTCTCCAAAATTGTGCTGATACAAAGTAGACATGTGGGAAATGTTATTTATTAAGTATTTTGTGTAACATATCTCTCTGATTTAAGGTTATAAAAATTAAAAGTTTGAAAATTGCAAAATTTCAGAAAAATGTTAGCCATATTTCCATTTTTTTCATAAATAAACACAAGCTATATCAAAGAAATTTTACCACTAACATGAAGTACAATATGTCACGAGAAAAACAATCTCAGAATCAGCGGGATGCGTTAAAGCGTTACAGAGTTATAACCTCAAAGTGACAGTGGTCAGAATTGTAAAAATAGGCATGGTCATTAAGCTGCAAATTGGCTGTCACTAAAGGGTTAATATTTAAATGTGTATTTATTTTAATATATTTATCAGAGATCCCCTTCAATTGATAACTTTTTAATAGGATATACATAGCAATTAAGAGGACAATGTCAACTGCAGAGACATCTCCAAGTGGTAACATGCAGTTGCCAATTTATTCCTAAATTTCTAATCACAATATAACCAAGGAAGAACAATGCAGAGAAGTTAGAGAAAACGCTACAGAAATGTGAGAGTATAAGGAATACAACTGTATGTATTTTACCAGACCTAAGAGCTGATAGGTCTTCTATAAATATATGATGCATTCACATTCATTTTTTGCATTGAATGTTTTAGGTTAGGCATGGTACTGGGGACAATCTGTAACTTTTAGTGCAGAGATATGTCGACAACAACTTTTTTTCCTCACCTTATGTAATAAGGCCATTGCTGTGTTTTTTATGAGTCCAACCATGTTCTCGCCCATTATTGCTATAAATTTTTTTGTTTCTGCCATCACTTCTTCATCATGCAACTAGGGGGGAAAAAAGTAGCAAAAATGGTTTTAGTATAAGAATTAAATATGTAGAAATACTGGTCACAATCAGGGATGTGGAGACAGTCAGTATAAAATGGACTGATTCCTAAAATCTATAATAAATTGGGTACAGTAGTTCAGTGCAGGATGTGCTAAATATTTTTTCATAATTTGGGAAAGTTCAATAATGTCCTATAAATGTCTGCTCGGTTCCTGATCTAAGGATCTCGACTTTTAGTTGCGATGAATCTGTGCTGCACTGAAACCAGAAGCTTTCATACAAGATATAAAAAGACACATCTGCATGTTTTTCTCAATATCTGACATGAAATCAGAATAAACATTTCCCGTTTTAGGTCAGTTAGGATTACCATAATTATTAATATTTGTCAAATGTAAGAATAATGAGAGAGAATGTTTTAAGATATTTTTATTACTTACTGCAAGTTAAAAGTTTACATACATTTCACTAGTATTTGGTACCATTGCCCTTAAACTGAATGACTTGGGTCAGACCTTTGTGATATCCTTCCACAAGCTTCTCACAATAGTTGGTCGGAATTTGGGCCCATTCCTCCTGACAAAACTGATATAACTGATCCAGGTATGTACGTCGCCTGTTGTGAATTGGTTTGAGATGAGTTCTAAGCAGAGGCTCCCTCTGGTGGTTACAAGCGGTACTAGTGAGGATTGTGAAGACTGGGAGTCAGGTGTCACTGATTGGTCTTATATAAGGGAGTCATTTCCCCATCAGGGTTGCCGGTGATCAATTGTTCTGGTCTGAATCCTTCTTTCCAGTTTCCCTTGTAGCCTGCTGTGTCGTGTCTGCATCTCCTGCTTTCAGATAAGACATTTTCTTATTTTGTGTTTTTGCTATTTTTTTGATTTTTTTGATCCTGCTTTTCTGTGGGGACCTTCTGGGGGCTTTTGCCCTCTCAGTTTTGTACAACCACTGATGTTAGTACTTTTGCTTTTTCCAGTTTTTTCAGTGGCTGCTGTTTTCCTTTTGTTACTCCAGAAAGCTAATTTAGGTGGCAGAGGTCGTGTGATCTCAGGTGATTTTGAAATTAGTAGAGTTGGTGTTTTTTCAGGGTTTTCAGAGATTGCAGTAAGTACCCTTCCTATCCTTTTCTATTTAGATAGTTTGGGCCCCAGCGTTTGCTCATACTATTTTCTTCCTGTGTCTGTATTTCCTCTTGTCTAACCGCCATTACATGTTTGGGGGCTTTCTATTGTCTTTGGGGTTCTGCTCCGGGGCAGATAGCTTTCCTATTTCTATCTGTAGGTGTAGTTAGTTTCTCAGGCTGTGACGAGGCGTCTAGGACCATCGTAGGAACGCTCCACGGCTGCCTCTAGTTGCGGTGGTTAGTCAGGGTACTGCAATCTCATAGTTTCCAACTTCTCTGGTGTATTGCCTTTTTTCCTGCACTCCTCAGTTACCGAAACATAACAGTCGCCTTGCTCAAACATGCCTTTTCAGCTTTGCTCATAAATTTTCAATAGGATTGAGGTCAAGGCATTGTGATGGCCACTCCAAAACATTAGACTTACACCTTACGCCACCTTTGTTACCATTTTGGCAGTATACTTCGGGTCATTGTCCATTTGGAAGATCCATTTCTGCCCAAGCTTTAACTTCCCGGCTGATGTGTTAAGACGTTGCTTCCGTATTGCCAACCCCACAACATGATGCTGCCACCCCCCGCGTTTCACAGTTGGGATGGTGTTCTTAGGCTTCCAAGTTTCTCCCTTTTTCTTCCAAACGTAACGATGGTCATTATGCCCAAAAAGTTAAATTTTAGTTTCATCAGACCACAGTACATGTCTCAAAAAAACTAAGGTTTTTGTTCCTGTGTGCATTTGCAAACATTAATCTGGTTTGTTTATGATTCTTTTGCAGTAAAGGCTTCTTCCAGGAAGAGTGGCCTTTCAGTCCATGTTGATACAGTACTCGTTTCACTGTGGATATTGACACAATCTTACCAGCTTCCGCCATCATCTTCACAAGGTCTTTTGCTTTTGTTCTTGGGTTGATATGCACATGTCGGACCAAAGCACGTTCATCTCTGGGACACAGAACCTGCCTCCTTCCTGAGCAGTATGATGGCTGGACATTCCCATCTTGTTTGTATTTGAGTACAATTGTTTGTACAGATGAAAAAGGGACCTTTAGGTATCTTGAAATTGTACCCAAGGATGAGTCAGACTTGTGCAAGTCCACAATTCTCTTCCTGATAACTTTTTTTAAATTTGTTTATTAGACAACAACAAACAGATATACACATTTTGTAAATAGCCAGTGCAATGTATACACAATAATCGTAATATCTGTAATGGAAGAAAACCAACAAGCTTGCATATTGAGTTATTAGTACAGATTTCAATTTCACAGGTCCTCTTTCTCTTGCGAGGCCTATGGATAATCTAGGAGTAGTTACAAGAACCCGTTATTCATCTATACAAATTCTTGGCAATGCATAACCCAGAATAATACATTACAACCAACATATCTAACTTCCTACCCTGCTGCCAAAACAACTTCTATAGCACTGATGACATAATAAACCTATAAAGTATAAGCCAATATATTTTCTCTACAGCTATTATGCTAATAACAAACCACTATCTACGCGCTGTTATAGTGAGGTGAGATGCATTCCAGACATCCCAGATCTTATTAAACTTCCCCAAGCAACCCCTGTTCTGGTATAGTGTCCACTCGTATGGTATAATTGAATTTATCAGTTCAATCCAAGCTCTAAGAGAAGGATGTTGATTACCCATCCAGCGTAAGGCCAATATTTTCCTGGCTAAAAAAAGTGTCTCCCAGAGAAGAATTTTGACATGGTGTCCCCATATCTCTTCCTCCAGCACACCAAACAGACATACCAATGGAGTGAGAGGAACAGGAGTGCCTATGAGCGAGGTTAACAGCGTGGTCACCTCGCTCCAAAAAGATAGAATAGTTGGGCATCCCCACACCATATGTATGAAATCTGCATCCATTGTATGGCATCTTAAACATTCTGAGGATTGAGACCACCCCATCCTAAATAGCCATAGTGGGGTCAGATATGACTGGTGCACTATATACATTTGAGTCATTTTGTTATTGGCTGATGGAGACACCTCGATTGGAGAACCAAGAATCTCCTCCCAATCTTCATTTTGAATATCTGGAACTAGAGACCTCCACCTCTCCCTTACTGACGATAATGCAGAGTCAGAGCCCGCGGACAACATATAAGTATACAGGGTAGAAATAAGACCCTGGGGGCCTTGTGATTTGAGAATCCATATCAAAGGGAAGGATGATATTGCTTGGGCCATATTTCTGATATGATTGAATTGCTGATCTAAGATGTAGGTATCGGAAAAATTGTGACCTTGGGACACTGTTTTTAATCTGCATTTGTTCAAAGGACATTAGGACATTGTGATCATATAAATCTTTAAACGAGGAAATATTATATGAGATCCAGAATTGAGTGGACGGGTGGTTTAATAGCATCGGGAAACAGGAAGTATTCCATAATGGCATTTCAGCTATAACATCAACAAAGCGAACCACTCGTTTAAGTTGTCACCAGACTGGCCGTGCCAACCGGAGTAAGGGTAATAATCCAGAGACATTAGGTTTGTCTACTTCTAAAAATCCCAACAAGCAATCAGTCCCTGTAGCATGAGCCAGATGACTCACCGAGTTAGGCAAACAATTATTAGGCATCCATCTACTCAGAGCTCTGACTTGCCCGGCCAAGTAATATAAAAAGAAATCCGGCAGTGCCACCCCGCCCAACTATTTAGACTTATGTAAGCTAGACAGTTTGAGTTTAGGTCTAGTCTTCCCCCATATAAAGGATGAAATTAATTAATTAAGTCCTGAAAAAAAAGATTTAGGAGTCAGTACTGCAGTATGTTGGAGGGAGTAACTGAGTTTGGGGAGTAGGATCATTTTAATCAGATTAATAAGTCCGGAGACAGATAGTGGCAATTTACTCCAGATAGCAAATTTAAGTTTAACAAGATCTAACAACGGGAGAATATTCATTTTTAAGTCTAGGCTACTATATTTTGAAATATTTATTCCCAGGTACTTAAAGTTAGTTACAACAGGCAATGGGGATAACGTTTCAAGGTGATCCATTGGACCCAGGGAGAGAGGCATCAAGGCGGATTTATCCCAATTTATAATAATCAAAAAGGGCGTATTGTCTAATTTAATGTAACCTCCAAAATCACCGAAAAACCCAAAAAGAATCATAGGAAGCTTTGCGAACCGTAAAAGTACAAAATTTTATTCAGATCAATTAAAAATACATACATGGATAAAAAAATCCAAATGGGGGCAAATATGCAGAAAGAGCAGGCTCATAGAGCAGGTATGGGCAAAAAGGACATATGTATCATTAGATGCAATATGCGCATGTATATATAAATTCCAGATAGTATGCAGGCTAATACAGACCAACGTCTAAAAGACAGCCATAGTTGTATATATATAAAGGGAATATATACATGCAGCCCAAAAGTATAGATCGATAATAATATCTTAGAGCAGCCCCCCACTAAGCAAAAAATGATGTTGTTACAGAACCAACATGTGAAAAAATGCAAGGTCTACAGCACATAGCTATATCATATGCAAAAGTTTGGGTGCCCGGGCTCACACCAGGTATGGTCTCCCGCTAGCAATTCCATTGTGTCTTTTACCATTAACCATTTGTGTGCATTTATGCGCAAACTTTTGCAT
>VIAB01004996.1:107316-119526 GCA_009801035.1 Oophaga pumilio | reverse complement strand
GCCTCTGCTCAGAAACCATCTCTAGCACATTCATAACAGTGGGGAATCAGGAGACATTATTAAATAAGTGGCACTTAAGAAGCATTATTGTTACAGAGAGCCATTAATACTTTATGGGGCAAAATATGGGTACTTTTTTCTTGGGCACTTTTACAAAGTAATATTATTTTATAGAGGGCAATTTTATTATTGGTCTATGAGTTTATTTTAGTAACAGCTTGATCATCTACTGAGGTTCCTCTACACCCATGATAAGGATGCATCAACGTAGTAGTAAACATGGTTACCTGGTTAGGGGAGCACTCAGATATTTTTTCCTCTACCCCTGTGTCGAACCCCTAGCTACACCTCTGCATGGATGTCTGGGGACTTTTGCTGCCACGCAGCTGGCCTGTCACGGGAATGCCAATTGGATGACAGACAAAGCCCCCACTCATTGACTAAGTAAGCACTACATATTTTGTACATTTACAGAAATTCTTATCAAATGTGCTATAAATGTGTCATGCTTTGGAAAGGGATTCATTTTTTTTACTGAATAACAGCAGGAGGTGAATAATAGTAGCCACCATCATACAGTTACTTATTTATTTTAATTGTTTACATGTAAATATGTAATTTCCCCTGTAGTAATCACCAAAATGCATATTTAGCTACTAGAGATGAGCATATCGACCCCTGTAGGATTATCTTCCAGTTGAATTTCCTAAAATTTGAAAGTTTCCACAAATTCAAATGCTCAATTTAATTCTCGAGGACCAAGCAAAGCAAAAAAATTGCCTGGTGTCATGTCACAAACTGTTGATGACTCAAAGTGGGCTAATGACATCAAGCACGGCCAGTCCAGCTTCTTCAGAATGCATCACAGCTAATACATCACATGGTCTAGTGCTGCCAATTATGTGGGCTACAACAGGCAGCAGAAAAGATTGTGGTCCATCAAGAAACGCCATTTTAGGCCAGTCTCACACGTCCAGATTTTTCTGGTACGTGAAGAAACGGTCCCGGAGCTATCCGTGTCCGTGTGTCCATGTGTGCACGTAGCTCATCCTTGTGTCATCCGTGTATTGTCCATGTGTCCGTGTTTCTCGTCCGCGTGCTGCTCGTGTGAATACGTATCACACACACAAAGGTTTTGAGGTCCATATGAGGGGTTAAGGCATTAATTAAAGGCTTGGAACTTGAAAAGGTGTGATCCATTAGTGATTATGTCTTAAAACAGTTCAGAAAATTTTTTGGACAATGACATATAATCTTAGGGGTGTGTTAGGACTCCTTTGGCGTCACAAATTTGTCTAGTGACAATGAGGCGTTGTTCTGATTGGCATGGCTTGTGTCACATCACTTTGGGGTTCACCACCATATGCTTGATGAGGAAACACGGCTGCAAAAGAAGCTATGGGTTCACCCTCTACTATTGCTACATGGGGCATATGGTCATTTTCCAAAATTGTATAATGAACTTCGCAGATACCCGGTCAAGTTTGTTGCTTTTTGTTGTCTTTCCATTCCCGGATTTGACAACATACTTCAGTTTTTGTGTCCTTACCTTCTCAGACAAGACACCTGCATGAGACTAAGCATTTCTCCGGAGGAGTGTTTGCTAGTAACCTTGAGGTAAATTTTTAGCGCCAAACATTATATTGTGTCCAATAACATGCAAAGCATTGTTGTGGGTTAAGTGGTTAATTTTCAAGTGAGTAATGTTCCAGTTCACTAGGTTATATAATTACCATAATCGTAAGTGCCAAACATGTATTTGTTAACCATTGCCATAGAAATAAATTGAAACATACACTTTGGATATGTATTCTTACAAACAAGCAAATAGTAGGCCCCACAAACAAACTCGTAACATGGCCACTTTGTGAAATGTACATTATAAGTGACACCTGTGTGTTTCATTCATGGGTGTGGTTTATATTGGGCAAAACATATATTTTGTGTTGATCTGGGCTGTGTGACCTTAACTAAGTAATAATTGTTTGATTTATCACCATAATCCACAATTGATGGTGAATGTTAAACATCCAAACTATGGTTTTGTTAACAGATTCCTGGCCACTCATATTCTTCACTTCATTTTGAGTTCCTCCTTGGCACGTCAACCATATCTGGGATTGTGCGCTCAACCTGTGATCTGATTTGGGACAAGCTAAAGAGCCGCTTCATGCCTCAGCCAACCACACAACACTGGTTGCGGATTGCACAGGGTTTCATGGAAGCCACAGAGTTCCCAAACTGTATTGGTGCCATGGATGGTAAACACATTCGTGTCAAGAAGCCGCCAAACTCTGGGTCTTGTTATTTTAATTACAAAAAATTTTTTTCTGTTGTGCTGCTGGCTGTAGCTGACAGCAACTACTGTTTTGTTCTTGCTGACATTGGGGCATATGGGAGTGCCTCTGATGCTCGCATCTTTAGAGCTTCCAGATTAGCTCGGCGACTAGCTGATACTAATTTAAATCTGCCACAACCATGTGTGCTTCCTGGAGTGTCAGGCCCACCTGTACCATTTATCATGGTTGCTGATGAGGGTTTTGCGCTATCAAGGCATGTTCTTCGACCATTTTCACGTCGAGGTTTGGACAACCGGAGGAGAATTTTTAACACTCGACTGATGAAAGCCCGTCGATTGGTTGAGTGTGCTTTTGGAATCTTGACTTCAAGATGGCATATTTTTGAAACTCAAATCCAGATGCATCCAGAAAATGTCCAGGCAGTCATAAAGGCTGCAGCTATTTTGCATAATTTCTGCCAACATCAAGAAGCATCCTTGGATGATGTTGATGATGGAAGAGTGGTTAATGTGGTAAGAGGAAAGACAGCATGCTCCATGAGCTGCTCACTCTGTCCTTCTAGTCAGTTAGTTTTTGACATCAGAGGGTAGTGTGGCATGGCAAATGGAGGAGCCCAACTAATGTTACACTTAAATATGTATTCTGTCCAAATTTGTAATTTATTTAATTTCCTACCATTTTTTTCACACTTATATAACAATTTGGTTAGGGACTCGCAAGGCAATGAGGACCCTTGACGTGGGTTGCGAGCTTACATTTGAAGTGGGTAACTGATACATGGCCATCTCAAAGCCTTATTGCTCCCCATAACAAATAACTAATACCTCATTATAATGTGTTTACTGTGGGTGTGATAAATATGCCATGTATTAAAGTATGTATTTGTTATGATAATTGTAGACAGTCACAAAATACCTAAGAACCCCACTCATTGACTGTGTTCTGGAAGGAGAGTGGGTCACCTTTCGATCCTGTTGGTCAGACATACTGACCTTAAATTGTCCAATTTCACTGGCATTTGACCACGGTCAATAGTTCTACGCAGTTGAGGCTGTAAGGGGGCGCAGATTCAGTGACCTCACAGCTAGTCAATGAAGCTGCATGCGCCACCACCATCTCCTCCTTTCCCATTAGTTTTCATCTGAGACAGATTAATATTACCAACATCCTGGTTGTAAAGTGTCTATGGACCAGATATGGATTACTTCGTGGGACATAACGGTGGACAGGTATGGTATATTGCTTATTTGTCTTGTAAGTTTTTTCTTTTGGTCATATCAATGACTTATTGTAAAAATTACATAGACTTTGACAAATAAAGAAGACATATTAACACTTTACCAATGTGTTTTATTTTTCTTACAACACATGTATTCATCCGAGGGTGTAGAAAAACAAAACCTAATTTTTCGACAACATAATGAAGGTAACCTACTTATTTAGGTTATTCATAAATCCACAAAGTCACCATTACTGGAGAAAGATTTGTCCGTGGTATTTTCTGTGCTTACATGTTCGGGGCTGGAGGACTGTGTGGCCATTTGTTCTGTAGACATTGTGGGCTGACATGTGGTTGTTTGAGGAGGTTGAGTTTGCAAAACTGATGGTGTAACATGTAAATGTGGGATGAGGTTGTGTTTTGTAAGACTCATCCAAAAATATTTGGGAAACAGTTTGTGGCTGAGGTAAAGTAGGTTGAGAGTCAACAATCTGGCTCAGATATGATTGCAAACTACTATAGGTATCACCTCTTGGCATACGGTTGTGCGGACCAAATTGGCTCACCACAGGCATCTGGTGCCTTGATGGCAGATTGTAGGGCTGTGGCATAGCAAAATTACCACCACTACTATCACCAAAAAGACATGCTGGAGGACATTGTTTCTGAATGTTGGCTGTAGGTGGTGCTTGGATCAGACATTTGCTGGCTACTGGCACGATTATGAGGCACTGAGGCTGGATCAGACATTTGCCTATATTGCTGGCTACTGGCACGGGCATGAGGCACTGAGGCTGGATCAGACATTTGCCCATATTGCTGGCCACTGGCACGGGTATGAGGCACTGAGGCTGGATCAAAAATTTTCCCATATTGCTGGCTACTGGCACGGCACGAGGCACTGAGGCTGGATCAGACATTTGCACATAATCATGGATGGAGGAACGGGCAGGAGGAAACCAGACAGGAGCATACATTTGGGATAAGGGTGTCTGGAGGCAGGAGGTGGAAGCATGGATGAGGGTGCAGGCATTTGCTGTGATTGTTGTGTTTCTGGCCCAGGGTTGGCCCCTGAAGATAGTGTACCTACATTTTGTGCATGTGTTATGCTGGTAGCAGATGGCATCTGTATTTGATGCTGGGCAGCTCGCCATTGTTCAATGGGCCCTAGCACTGGGTTTGGTTCCTGCTCTCCTTGGCTTGCAGCAATGAGGGTAAATATTGCAGCCCGTACCCGTTCCTGCCGTTCATCAGGAACTTTGGCTAGGCAAGGAGAGAGGGAGCGACAAAACCGATCTGCTGAATTTTCAGGTGTCATGGAATTTAGTATGGATAAAACTCGAGCATCAATGAGCTCGGGCAACATACGTGGCTCTTCATGTCGCCTGGTTCAAGAGTGTGTGAAAGATACCGAGGTAGATTGGATGTTGATGATGCCTGTGGTGCTGGGGCTGCTGCTTGGGATGTTGTTGGGGGCCGTTGTTTGGGTGCTTCCATGACCAGCATCAGTGGAGGGTTCAGCAGCACCAGACACCTGTTCATCAGGCTGTGTTGCTGGAGTTGGGTCCGCTGGGGCTTCGGTCTCTGATGCAAAGGTACATGGCACTGATCTTGCTGTTGTTGGCGATTCATCAGAGTCTTCAAGGTTGTCATCAGTGCTAGGATAAATAACATTGTGACATAAACTGTTAATTTTATCATAAGTAATACAAAAGTAAAAAAAAAAAAAACTAGTTTTTGAGAACAAATGAAGCTATGTCTCGAACATGTTGCTTTTTGGTAATTGAACATATAAACGCGAGTATGATTGAAAACACAAATGTACTTATGAAAGATAGCTATTGATCACAGATTTATATGAATGTTTACAAATGTTTAATATTTGGAAATATGGTAAGATACAGTGTAGTTATTTTAACATGTTGGCAAAATCATACAGAATGACACTTACGAATTTAGCTCCAGGATTTGGCGAAGAAAGGCTAAGTTTCTGTAGAAAACATATTGACACTTCTTGGAAGCACCTGACGTGGAGGGGAGGGGATTAAATTCCCGCCTAAACTGGTCCCTAGCTGAGCACCATCGCTGCTTAACCAAATCAACTGTTGGGAAAGTGTAAAAAAAAAAAAGTCACATTCCCACAAATTAAAATATGTTAATTAAACAACAACACAATGTGTTCAGCTATGTTAGATTTAAAAAGTAATTTGATTATGATCATCATGCCTGGTCCAATAAAAAAAAAAATTGGTTATCCCTTGCCATTGACACTAAGTGTGTGACCACTTAGCGCCATGGTGAAATTACAAAAATTAAGGATTGTCCACCATGAGCACTGTTCTAAACCATTAGAACAAACATAGCCTGCAGGATTTTGGCTGGGTATAACAACACAAACATTACCACAATTACCAATGACCATTAGCCATATGTAAGGGCTTGCCTTTTGTCAATATTTTTGTATGATGTTATGAATGAAGTCTAAACATTGGATTTAACACAGTCACACACAAACTGTGGTGTGGGCAGCAAGAAATGTTAAAAGCAAACACTCCAAGGGCCTACTATGTTTGAATATTTTGTGTATGTTGGATTAAGAATAGCAGGCAGCACATGATGATCTTTACATGTTTTAAATTTTAATCTTCACAAACTTTGTTTTTAACAATGTCTGAGAGACTTTAAGTGCCAACTTTTTTGAATATATTACATCAGTTGAATAACACATATAAAAGTATTCAAACCTAGTTAAGCCTAAGACCAACTAATTAATGTGAGACATCTGTAGAGATATGGTTGAATACAGTACACAGTGTAACATATGAGGTAACACATTTGGTACGCCAGGGAAGTGTGGGCAAAAGTTTGTGTACATGGCACACAAGTAGCCCTTGAGTTACCTAGGTATTATTTTGTGGGTAAAAAGCAAAATAAATTATAAATCTTTGTCATAAATAAAGATACACACCAGAAGTTAAATGCTGCCACAGACACACACTGCATTTTTTCGCCATTTCTAACAAGCATGGTTCATGAGTAATTATGAGATTAAACACAGGGAACACACTGTAAACTACTAAGAATATTGTAAAGTGTATATGATAAGGTGCTTGGAAATACAAAGGTTAATAGCACATCAGCCTAATGTTTAGGATGGTAAGACATGTACCATGACATATATAAAGCACAATGTGAACTAGTTTCATATGTTAATATTAATTCCATGTTAAATCTAAAAAGGAACATCTATGGGGTTACTTACCAAACGTTGCCTGCTTTGCTGGTGAATATGTGGACCAACCAGGTCTGGGGTAGAGCTGTTCAGCTACAGCGAACCAACCATGCTCGGTTGCCAGCCTGTCATGGTATCCTTCGGATCGTGTGTCCCAAAGTTCTGGATGTTGCTCCATCAAACTTATTAGCCGCTCTATGTCCACATGGGGGCCATAATATTTTCCTAAGTCACCAGAGTTGAAAGATTCCAGCACTCTGATAACTTGCCAACTTCACCTCAGAGCCTAAAATGCTGTCTAGACTTATGGCAAACTTTGGGCCAAACAACGTCTAGACACCTGTCTGGTATTGATACAATTGCTTAGAATGTTAACCCTATAAATTTAAAAACGCACACCGATCGCACACGGATGTGATCAGTGTGCGTTACGTGTTTATACACACCCATTGACTTTAATGGGTCCGTGTGATCCGTGCGCTCCCACGAACACTGACATGTGCATAGACACATTCATTTTAATGTGTCTACGTGGGTCAGTGTCTTCGGTACGTGAGGAAACTGTCACTACACATACTGGAGCCACTGACGTGTGAAACCTGCCTTATACAGAGTAGGGATAGGAAGTCAAAGCTCATTTCTCCTAATGATGGAAAAAGGCCTAATCTGAGAAGCAGAGGAGAAAAAAATGGTAATCAGCTCACCTTCCAGGAAGGAAAATTCAGTGTGAAAACTACTTGTATTCACATAAGTACCCTGGTAAACCTTATTTGGTCGGGATGCTGAGCACAGAGTGTGAGAAGCTATGAATAAAGCTTACTAACCCGAAAAGAGTATTTTGATGGCTCCTTAATCTTTTTAATGTTTTTTTACCATGTTTTTATTGCACAGCAAAAGTTATGTTCTACCATTTTCTCACTGGTGCTGGAGCTCAGTCCTTATGGACCCTTCCTCCATTCCTAATTTGACTTGATGTATTACATCAGTGCTGACGCAGTGCTAGTCTCAGTCTGTGGATACTAATTTAAAGATCTAAGTTACATATGGGAAAGTGCTGTACACACAGTATATAGCCATTTTGAAGGAAAATCAGCAAATGGGTAAATTTGAATTTCAAAAGATCCGCTCATCTTTAATGGCTACCTTCAGCTTTATATACTATATTGGAAGGCTGCAGCACATCTTTGCTTCTACATTTACAGTGTGTGGTTTATTGCTGCCCTGTGATTGGACGTTATTGCTGGAGTTAGTGTCACATTGGTGTTTACTGTGCTGCAGAACAAATTTACACTACGTATTTGCTATGCATGAATGAAAAGGAAATCACAGCTGAATATTTTCACGTGAGTATGAAACATGATTCTGAATTTGCTAGGAGAATGAACAGCTTGATGAAATAACACACATTCAAGAGCTAAATACATCACCAGCAAACTACAATAGGACAGAGCCGGCTCGAGATGAAAGGAAGTAAGTGGATCGAAGCATAGAATGCTTGGACTTCACTAATCAATACTGCATCAGGCTGGCTGACATTTCTGCTGCTCGGCTGTTTTAGGCTCAAGAGCAGAATAGCTGGCCTGTGAACCCTGATCATTCCTATCTCCATCATAAAATGAGGAAGAGCAATGGACCCCCAGAGACATTGCTCTGGATAGAGTTGGGAAGCAGGATTGGTGGGAGGTAACTACAAAGCTGCAGAGAGGTCAACAGGTTAGTTAATCTTAGGCCAAACCTTTTCATTCTGTACATTTGATTGCTTTGTTTTGCAGTATTGTCTGTGAATCCAGCATAGCGTGAAATGCATGGAGGAGAGGCTGAGAGAGAAACAAGAAAACACAGTCTTAAAAGTGAAGTGTGCATTAAATTTGCAGACAAGAAATACCTGCCAGCCGGTATTGTCTCACAGTGGGCTCACAAGAGATTGCCCTACCATCATTTCTTCTGATTTTGTTACTTGCTTAGTAATTTTTCAAATACGGTTAAAAAATCAAGAGTTCTTCATATTTCAAAGACTTATGTACCATCACAATTTATTTCCAAAGGCAAAGGTTACTTTACAGGTAACCAGAAATGATAATGTTTAATAGGTGCGCTTAAAGGGTTTTACCCACTATAAAGAAAGACAGTGGGGATCACTAACAAATGTTGGAATGGCAAAGCTGCAAAGCATAGTACCTTAAATGACAGGGAATTTTTCGGGCCAACTCAGACTGCAGGGTCTTATTGCATATTCTGCATTTGCGTTCCATATAAATATCTCCCTGTTTGAAAGGAAAGTGTTTTGTGACTCCCTGAACAGAATGTGATCGGAGACACATGGTGTGAGGATAAACTTCTGTCACTTTTGCGTTCCCAGAGTCCCAGACATCAACTTTCCACTGGTCTTAATAATGGTATGCGATATCTTAATATTAAGCATTAACATTTTAGCATAGAAATTTTTAATTTAAAGTCAAGGTATACTAACTTAATTGCTAGAGAATTATAGTCTAACAGTTAATTAAAATCTTTAATTTAGTAATGAGGCAGTTATGCCATGGGAAAATCACACTTTCTATAAGTGCTTTGCATGTTCTTGTCAGCAGAATACAGTCATTATCTCCAGCACCTGTATTCTGTGAATAGAAGAACCAGAGGGGCTGTTGAAATGTGCTGCGAGCCATCCCCACATCGACATGCTGCTTGAACTGACTGAATACAGGCAACATTTTCTTCTTTTTCCCAAATTGCTTCTGCGTCTGAAGCGAGCAATTTGGGTAATAGATGTATATTTGTAAATTACTGGTAATGCAATTTCATAATATACAAGTGAATATTTACCAGGCTGAACATAGATAATCAGAAACTTTTATTACTTGGTTTGAGGCTGGGAGCAATTTCAGAAGCTATAAACAAAAAGCAGTTTAATGGCATCACTGTTCAAATCTTTACACTGCAGCCATTTTGGGAAGGTTACACTTAGAAGGTTAGATTAAATTTCCTGATATTCCAAATCTCTTTAACCCATAGGTGAATAATATACTATCATCATGACAAGTGTGTTGAGGTTGCAGACATTAAAGTTGTTCTAGGCCAAAATTACAGATGTAACATTTGTTCAACTGTAGACAAAGTTACTCATTGTATTTTTCCTTTTTAGGCATATGATGATTCTCATAGTTATGGTAATATACAGTATTGCTGTCATTGTTATTGAGGGTCAATAGAGTGCTTTGTATTTATGGATAGGATGCGCTGTCTGTCACCAGAGGTAACTAGGTTTTCCTGCACCTGGGGTATAAATTCAGTTTGATGCCTCCGCCTATGCACAGCTTAAGCTGTTTGAGTAGGCGTCATGTGACTGCTTATAAGCGATTTACATACTTAGATTCACATGCCAACTAGCTTTTCTTCTCAATTCTCTGAATGTTCACTCAAAAACTACAGCTCCTGCTTCATTAAGAGAAGCAGGAAGAGAAAGCTAGTTGGCACATGACTATAAGTATGAAAATCACATATGAGTGGTCATATAATGACCTCTGGAACCAGCAAGCAGAGTCAAATCCTGACAATAAGCATATAATACATTGTTAAGCTTTTGCATGCTACAATACTTAATTATATAATTAATGCTCCAAACATAAATACAAATGTTGTAATCCTTACGCTGTGCGCACACGTTGCGGATTTGCCTGTGGAATTTTCTGCGCAGATTCTGCCTCTCTTGGCATAAAACGCAGGTAAAAATCTGTGCGTTTTTGATGCGGATTTTCATGCAGATTGGTATGCGTTTTTGTAAGCTAAATAAAGATATGTTATTTAACAAAAAAAGAATTATGATGTCATTTCTTTGTCCAACCTCTTCTTTTACATACTCCATTGAATACCATAATATCATCACATACCATATTCTAAAGTAATGTCTATGCACACAAAACAAAAATAAGCGAATATCTATAGATAGATATATCTATTGATATCTATCTATAGATATATCTATCTATAGATATATCTATCTAATCTATCTATAGAAATATCTATCAATAGATATTTCTTTCTATCTATAGATATATCTATCTATCTATAGATATATTTATCTATAGATAGATAGGCAGTGCCGGATATTGAGGTGCGAGACTCATGCGAGTTTCCCGCAAGTGTGACCTTGGCCTTAAACGCAATATATGTTAAATTTAAAAAAAAGGGAAAAAAAATTGCGTGGGCTCCCATGCAATTTTCCAGTCCAGAAAGGGAAAGCCAGTGACTGGGGGCCGATGTTTATAGCCTGGGAAGGGGGTAATACCCATGGATCTTCCCAAGCTATTAATATCAGGCCGCAGCTGTCTGCATAGCCTTTACTGGCTATTAAAATAGGGGAGCCCCCCAAAAAATGACGTGGGGTCCCCCTATAATTAATACCCATAAAAGGCTATGCAGACACCTGCGGGCTGATATTTATAGCCTAGGAAGGGTCCATGTATATAGGCACCCCCCTGGCTACAAGGCTACAAACATCAGCTCTCAGCATCTCTAAGATGCACCAATTCCAGCACTTAGCCTTTCTCTTTCCACTGCCCTGCAGCAGTGGCATATGGGGTAATAGTTGTGGGGTTGATGTCACCTTTGTATTGTAAGGTGACATCAAGCCTGGTTTAGTAATGGAGAAATGTCAATAAGACACCAATTTAATACTAATCCTATAGTTGTTAATGGGTTAAATGAAGGCACAGCCAGAATAAAGTCTTTTAATGAAATAAAACACAACACAGTTTCCCATATTTATTATACTCCTAATTCCCAGAAGTCATCGATCTCCTGCAAAAAATAAAATAATAAACAAACACAAATACTTCCTGTTCCGATGTAATCCATGTAATAATGAGTGTCCCATGATGATCTCCCCTATAGAACTGTCTCATCGGGAGATGTAACCTCTCTATAGAGCCTCCAGTGACACACTGACAGGAGATAATGACTCCTGCAGTGTTATCACTGAGGATTCACTGGAGTTCATGCTCTCACTTGACGTCAATGCTGCGTGAGAATTTTCTCACACAGCGGTGCAGCAAGTGACAGAACAAACTCCGGTGACCTCTGACGGCAGAGTGATACACTGCGGAAGGATACCTTCCGTCATGGTATCATTGGAGGCCCCTGGAGAGTGATAACATATCCCGATGTGACAGCTCTCCATGGGAGATTGTTGTGGGACATTCGTTATTAAATGAATTACGTCGGAACAGGGAGTATACTGTTGGTTTATTATTATTTTTTTTTTTTGCAGGGGATCAAGTTCATCGGGGATTAGCTGCATGGTATGTACTGTATGTGCTTTTTTTTTACTATTCAACACAGTAGCCGCATGATGGGACTACTACTGTCCCATCATCGGCTAATGATGTCACTGTAGCAGACATAACCAGATGGGACTAGTGATCGGGGTGTACCGGGGGCACAGGGGAGGATCGCGCAGGGAG
>VIAB01004996.1:48613-63796 GCA_009801035.1 Oophaga pumilio | reverse complement strand
CACTCACTGCCGACTTTTATTCCCTATTGACTTGCATTGGGGTCTGGTCGGGTTTCGGTCGGAACTCCGACTTTTTCCGGTAATCGGCCAATTTCGTTCTACTCGACTTTTGGTAAAGTCGGGTGGTCCGAAACCCCACTCGACCCTCCCGGAGGCAAAGTCGCTCATCTCTACTGATGATATGTAGTGAGAATCATAAATAAACATTTACACCCAGCTACCTTGTTGGGAATATCTTCTTTGACTGAAGTGATTCTGTTTCTTTTCTTCTTCATCTTGTTCAGATGCCATGATGACTTTTCACATCCACAGTTTGTCTCTGTATATCTCCATCTTCTCCAGTCTTTTGCAAAATATCCTGATACGGGGGTTTAAAAATAAGTGTCATTATAACATCTCTGAATACAAGTGTCTGTCTTATGCTGTGCTCCTAAATAAATAATTGCACCTCACAGTGTGCCATGTACAAAATATGGCATCCACGCTATAAAATATTGCCTTCATTTAATCCCCATTTATGAAATTTAACCCCACCCAGTCCACACTTATTAGCTTTAACCATCACACTGTATGCTCTTATTTATTTTAACTGACAAATGATATGTCCTTATTAGCTGTATTCACCACACTGTCCTCCCTTATTAGGTATAACCGCCACACTGCTGGACCTTATTAGCTATAGTCTCTATACTGTCCTCCCTTATTAGCTATAAAATCCATACTATCCTCGATTATTAGCTGTAACCACCACACTGTCTGCCCTTATTAGTCATAACTGCCACAAAATTCATCCTTATTAGCTATAACCTCCATCAGGAGGAGAGTATAACTGCATTATCAGATTTTATAGGGTGTGCTTGCAGTTTGTTACCATGAAAATATATGGGACTATATCATAACAACATATAAATAAAATAGTATAGAAAATAAGAAAACCATTTGCAAATTTGCTTAATTTTTCATTTTGAAAGCATTGGGATAATTCTAGAGAAAACATACTTGTGAAGGAGAAAATAGTGTTTAATTTTGCCTAAATGCATAAGATAAATGCTGGCAACATATTAAACTTAGGGCTACACTTAGGGTAAGTTCACATGTTCAGGAATTGGCAGCACTTTGGAAGCAGCACATGTCCGCTGCGTCCAAAGCGCTGCCGTCTATTGAACGCAGGTGATTCCACATGTGTTCATTGAACCTTGCTGATTCACCATGTCCAATACATTGTACGGGTGAAATTTATCTTGCAAGGCTTGCGTTTCTGCAAGATAAATAGAAATGCTGTGGTCTGGAGAGACATGCCGCATGTCCATCTCCTCTGGTGAGCCGAGGGCATCTGTACGCGCATAATGGGCATGGGATTTCTTGAAATCCCATCCACTACGCTGTAACATTTGGACACTGAAGAATGGATGCTGTGCAAGTACGCAGCATCTAACCCGCAGCGTTTACTGATTGTGTATGGTCTTGGTGCCCAGAATTAGAATAACTTTGAACTTTAAAAAATGTATATGAGCAAAAATAGATTGCAGGGTCGTTTAATAAACTAATATGTGTGTATAATCATTTTTGTCTCTGCTACTCATTGTCTCATGAGATCTTTATCTTATCTCTCCTACACTTGCCTACATTCAGTGCATATCCAATTGTATAAGGGAAACAGACAGAGGTTGCCTATTTTAAAACAATTTTGAGGCGAGATCCTATTCTGTTTCTGCCAGGAGTGGCTGATAGATGCACACATTCCCTCCTGCAGTGTGTGGGTACTGACACTCCATTCTATCCTTGGCAGAACTAAAGTGTGCAATGTGGATAGCCATAATTAGTCTGGAGAAAGAGAACTCCAGCGGGACTTCAAGCAGGCATTTCTGTGATGGAAAGGTTAATTCAGAGCTTTGTCTTTCAGTCACTTAATGTCAGAACCATCTCAGGCAGACCAAGACATCTACAAATCACTTCCTTCTACTGTTGTGCCTCAGCTAAGAATTTATTGTAGCTGCAGATTGATCATTGAGCATGATAGGTTTGTGCTTTGATGTAAAGAAAGTTGAGCGACAGGTATTTTCCATCTCTCACTCTATACATCACAAATTTTAATTTAAGGTCAAATCTCAGCCAAAAAAGTTATGTTTCATTATTGCCTTATCTAAGGGTGGGGTGCCAAAAACAGAGCTTGGATGAGTGATCAGGAGACATTTTGTCAAAGTGACTAAAAGTATGAAACACGTAAATTTCTGTGTCTTTTCTCTTTTTTTCTGCTGCTAAGTTGTTTGTGGGTGGAATGCTAACAATATACACTGCTCAAAAAAATAAAGGGGACACTCAAATAACACATCCTAGATCTAAATAAATGAAATATTCTCATTGAATACTTTGTTCTGTACAAAGTTGAATGTGCTGTCAACATAATCACACAAAAATCATCAATGGAAATCACATTTTTGAACCAATGGAGGCCTGGATTTGGGGAGACCCTCAAAATGAAAGTGGAAACAAGTCAAAATGAAAATCAAAACAAGACAATATTAAAGTGGAAACAAGTCAAAATGATGCTCAGTATTGTGTGTGACCTCCACATGCCTGTATGACCTCCCTACAATGCCTGGGCATGCTCCTGATGAGGTTGTGGATGTTCCCCTGTGGGATCGCCTCCCAGACCTGGGCTAAAGCATCCGTCAACTCCTGGACAGTTTGTGGTGCAACGTGATGTTGGTGGATGGAGCGAGACATGCTGTCCCAGATGTGCTCAATCGGATTCAGGTCTGGGGAATGGGCAGGCAAGTCCATAGCTTCAATGCCTTCATCTTGCAGGAACTGCTGACACACTCCAGCCACATGAGGTCTGGCATTGTCCTGCATTAGGAGGAACCCAGGGCCAACTGCACCAGCATATGGTCTCACAAGGGGTGTGAGGATCTCATCTCGGTACCTAATGGCAGTCAGGCTACCTCTGGCAAACACATGGAGGGCTGTGTGGCCCTCCAAAGAAATGCCACCCCACACCATTACTGACCCTCTGCCAAACCGGTCATTCTGAGGGATGTTGCAGGCAGCAGATCGCTCTCCACGGCGTCTCCAGACTCTGTCACGTCTGTCACATGTGCTGAGTGTGAACCTGCTGCCTGCAACATCCTTCAGCATGACCGGTTTGGCAGTGGGTTAGTAATGGTGTGGGGTGGAATTTCTTTGGAGGGCCACACAGCACTCCATGTGCTTGCCAGAGGTAGCCTGACTGCCATTAGGAACAGGCCGACTACTTGCAGCGAGAAACTGAGTCATGGCTGGGCAGTCTACATATTGAGCCAGGCAAGGTAGTCAGTGATAACGGACTTAATTTTGTGGCGGCCAAAGCCACATTCCTTGCCTGGCTCACACCTTGAACCTGGTGGTGCAGTGCTTCATAAATAATTATCCGGAGTTACCAGCCCTGCTCCATAAGGTGCGAAGACTGTAGACTCCAGTCGTATGCAGAGGCTGCAGCGATCGCGCCACATCCCCAAGCACCGCCTAATCATAGACATTGCAATAAGGTGGAACTCCACCATGCACATGGTTGAGAGGCTGTTCGAATAGAGGCAGGCTGTAATGCATTTGTGGGAGGATACACAGGCAGGCAGTTTGTGGGCAGACATCAAGTGTTCGGATGTGCAGTGGTCAAAGCTGAAAGACCTCTGTAAAGTCCTTCAATGTTTTGAGGAATGCACACGGCTGGTAAGCGCAGACGACGCCATCATAAGCATGAGCATCCCACTTATGCGTCTGCTCATGCAAACTTTGACGCACATTAAGGATTAGGTGTCTGCCGCGGAGGAGGAGGAGGGAAGCCTTGATGACAGTCAGGCATTGTCTGCTCAGGGAACTGTCCTGGATGAGGTGGAAGAGGAAGAGGAAGAGGAGGAGGATGAGGGGGATTATTATTTTGGGGAGGAGGATGCTTCTCACGGGGCAAGAGAAAATGTTGGCTTGCCAAGGTCAGGTACAGGGTTTATGCGAGACTGGAGGGATGTGGATTTTGCAGAAAGTGCTCCTCCACCTACCACTGGCAGTGCATCATTGACACCTGGAACATTGGCCCACATGTGTGATTATGTCTTGCGGAACCTAAAAAGGGACCCCCGCATTGTCAAAATTCTGAAGGATGGTGACTACTGGTTGGCCAGCATCCTCGATCCACGCTATAAAGGCATATTACAAAATATCGTGCCACAGGAGAACCTAGAGCTAATATTGGCGAACAACAACCAACTCTGGTAAACCGTTTGTTAGAGGCATTCCCAGCACACAGCAGCGGTGCAGGTTCTACCACTAGCCGTACTGGGCAACATGGTGTTCGTGGTGCACACAGCCAAAGTGGCATTGTAGACAGGGGTTTCATGACCATGTTGTAGACTGATCGCTCAAGTACAGCTCACACGACTGTTGATACTGAATCAATTTTAACAGACAGGAGACAGCAGTTGTCAACTATGAAGTTTAGAAGTCTAGCTGGAGGGATGAGAGAGGACAGACGTGGAGAGACAAGCTGGGGACTGAGGGGCTATAGAGAGCTCACCCCCAGGTCTGAGTGCTAGAAACCGGACCCCCGGAGTCCGAGGCTGAGTGGGTGAATTAAAGTCCCAGCAGCAGAATCCGGAGGGCAGACGACAGCAGGCCCTCTGTCCCAATTAAGACCCTTCTACAAAGCAGCAGCACATGTGAGCTGGAGACTCCATAGAGAGTGACTCCTGAAACAAGTTACAGCTACGTGTTATGAGAGTGAAGTTCTACTTAAACAAGAGACAGAGAGAGAGAGGAACTGGACGGAGCTTATAGCAGCCAGTGCCTCAGAGAACAGCTCAGGAAAGGAGACCTCACATCCCACCTGAAGTAAGGGGATTCTAAATTGCTTTCAGGACGACCGAATCCAGCACCATCTGTACTCAATGCCCTGGATACTTTGCCTGCAAAACTGTAAGTAAAGCTTTGGAAACTGCAACTCGCTGATTGTTTCTCAGTTTCTTCCTGCGTCACACACTCCACTCTGCTACATTTCCCAGCACCATATTACTCCATTTACAACATCTTCCTGCCCTGGGATGACATAGTCTCGCCTGTGGGAGACTTTACTAACTTTGCTGCATCTCACTATCTGTCCCAGAGGATCTGCACCGCAGCGCTGGTCACCTTTAACCAGATACCACAGGTGGTGTCATGAATACCTTACTAAAAACTCTATCATCCCTTGTAAATATTCCCCTTTTATTGGATGCCCAGGGCCACGGACCGGGTCACTGCCGCTGTGACACATCCCCTTTAGACACCGGCCCGGTACCGAGTATCCTACTGCCCTGGTGGGCAATCCAGACAGGATCTATAATAATTCATGAATTCATGAATTCTCGTTGACAGCTAGGCCAGTAGAACATCTGTACAATTCATTCCTGGACTTTAGCTATCCCCAGGTAACCACCTAACACGAGAGTATGGGTCATGTCTAACACCTTACATCACCTCTCTGCTTTGTGACCCAATATAGTAACTCGTTATTTATGGTAAAATATGTATATCGAGTGTCGGCCCCCCGGCTTTTGAGCAATACCATTAAGTAAAGTCACATTATCAAATGTTAAGTCCCTGAGTTGAGTGATTACAAAGTTTCCCCTGGACATCTCCAGCTCAGGGATATTGGCCTGCGAGGATATTGCCTCATCCTCATAGCCAACAAGCACACAAAAGGGAAACCTGGTATCTGTGGCTTCTTTAGGAGCGATCCGGCTGTTGTCCGAGCAAACTACCCTGCTTTCCCCCACAAGTCCCAGAATACATCAATATCCCGCCTTATTATTTTAGGGTACAATAGGTTCTGGATGACCCCAAAGTCATGGGTCACAGGGTTATTTTAAGCTACCCAATTGATACACCGGACTTCCACCACCTTCCTAGGAACCAGCTGGTGATAAACTGTTGCCCTTACCAGAGTTACCAAATTCCCTTAGTCCAAAAGACCAGTCACTAACATCCCGCTCACCGACACTGGACATGAATGTAGCTCTGTGCCAAGTTGAGTGGTAACACTGCAGGCAGGGTTTGTAAAATATGAGCAGCACTTACCTACACTGCAGTCCAGCTCAGTGGTCAAGGGGCAACAGGGGGCTTTGTGCCCCGAGGCATGACATCTCCAACAAATCACGTTGCTAGATGAGGCTTTGGCAACAACACAGAAGCCTCCTGGCCTCTTTAACACTCACGAGATGTGGCTCTATTTATCCCCTTTTGGGTGTCAGCCTACACTTTGGGAACAACCAGTATGGAGATGTTAAGAACCCTAGCTTCCCCAAGGAACGCTCGACCACTTGGTACTTTTCCACCAGGGCCACCAGGTCATCTGCATTCCGGAGATCTTTCTGGCTAACCCAGGACAGCACTGACCTCGGTAGGGAGTGTATGAACCTGTCCATAACAACCCTCTCTACCATCTGCACTGGGGAGGAAGATTCAGGTTGCAACGATTTTTGAATTAGGTGTAGTACAGGTGTTGAACATTTGGGAACAGGAAAGTTTTTCACCATAATAGGCCCAGTGGTGAAGTTTTTGTGTCACTCTAATCAAAGTCACTCTAAGAGTGCTGGTTCAGGGGCGGGGGCAGTGCCTGTTCAGTCAACGCTCTGAGGATACAGAGTTATTATACTGTCCGGCGCCTGCACACAGTCGAATGCAGCGATGAGAAAATTATCTTTATTCTCTCCACCAGCATTCAGTATTCAGTTATAGGGGCGGAGCTGGTTAAGTCACAGCTCTGAGAGGGGTCGCTGTAACTGCACCCCCAGCCTTGACTGACACAGGCTCTTCATAACGACTGTCAGTCACCTGTCAGTCACCACACGAACACTGCTGGAAAAAGCCGAAGACTGCTGAGTGCAGTGAATACTGCCGGCAGTTAATGAGCGGCCCCGGAAGCAGATGCAGCCAGGAGACAGCGGGATGGGAGGACACGTCGCTGGACAGGTAAGTATAATATAATGCCCCTGGACCCCAACCCGAACACGACCTAAACTGTAACACGGGTTTCCCATGGAAACCCATGTTCGGGACCTTGTGACCGAATACTATGTGTTCGGTACAGTCCCAAACTTTACAGTTCGGAATCGCCCATCCCTACTCTCAAGTACTGATGGAGTGAAAATAATTTCCCTCTCTTGGGATTCGCATTAGGTTTGCTATTCTGCTATTTGCTAAACAATTACAATAGCTTTAACCTCTTAATGATTGGGCCAATTTTGACCTTAATGACAAAGCAAAATTTTACAATTCTGACCAGTATCACTTTATGAGGTTACAACTCTGAAGCGCTTCAACAAATCCCACTAATTCTGAGACTGTTTTTCATTAAATATTGTACTTCATGATAGTGGTAAAATTTCTTTGATATGACTTGCGTTTATTTGTGAAAAAAATGGAAATTTGGCGACCATTTTGAAAAATTCACAATTTTCAAAATTTTAATTCTTATGCCCTTAAATCAGAGGGTCATCTCACACAAAATAGTTAATATATAACATTTCCCACATGTATACTTTACATCAGTATAATTTTTTTCTTGTTAGCAAGTTTGAAGGATTAAAAGTTGACCAGCGATTTCTCATTTTTCCACAAAATTTACAAAGCCATTTTTTTGGGCCAAATTTGAAGTGACTTTGAGTAGTGTATATGACAGAAAATGCAGTCATTGAAAAGTAGAAAGGTAGCACTCACCAGTTCCTTTGTAGTTAAAAAGCCCTTTATTTCAACTCATACAGTGGTATAGCAGCATAGAAGGGGAGATATGCCGGGAGACAAGTGGACGACAGCTGTTCCACGCTCAGGTGGCGCTTCTACGGGTCCAATCTAAAAACCATGTATGATCACTTCCTTTATGAAGGTGGTGACTGACATGAACATTAAAATGAATTTGCATACGATACGAAAAAAATACAATATCTCGGATGCAATAGTAATTACAAAAAAATGGACATGTCTAGTTTATCATTCAAGACTAGCGAGACTTGAGCTTCGACAAGGGGTCTGTATAGCAAAAAATACCCCAAAGTGACACCATTCTAAAAACTGCACCTCTCAAGGTGCTCAAAACCATATTCATGAACTTTATTAACCCTTCAGGTGCTTCGCAGGAACTGAAACAATGTAGAAAGAAGAAATGAACATTTAATTTTTTTTCACAAAAAAGTTAATTTAGACCCAAACTTTTTTATTTTCACAAGGGTAACAGGAGAAAATGGACCACAACATTTGTTGTATAATTTCTTCTGAATACGCTAATACCTGAATTGTGGGGGAAATATACTGTTTGGGCGCATGGCAGGGCTTAGAAGGGAAGGAGCGTCATTTGACTTTTTTTAACGTAAAATTTGCTGGATTTATTAGCAGATGCCATATTCCAATTGGAAAGCCTCTAATGTGCCTAAACACTGGAAACCGCTCACAAGTGAACCCATTTTGGAAATCACACCCTCAAGAATTTTATCCAAGGGTATAGTGAGCATTTTGAACCAACAGGTATGACACAGAATTTGATAACATTTTGTTGTCATATTGAATATGTCGTCATTAGTGTTGAGCACAAGCGCAAGTGCTCGCTATTCCAGTTTGCATCTGGTTCTCGGATATGCATTGAATATCACCGGTGCTCAGGTCACATGCTCTAGTCCCTGCCTTGCATGTTTTGGAGCTGTTAGACACCCCCCAAAAAAGTGTGGGGATCTGCATTGCTCTGTCCATACCCGAGCACCCGATGCAAACTCGAGTAGCCATTATATCACCATTTTTTTAACCCCTTAACCCCGGAGCTTTTTTCGGTTTGGCGTTTTCATTTTTCGCTCCCCTTCTTTCCAGAGTCATAACTTTTTATTTTTCCATCAGTATGGCCAAGTGAGGGCTTATTTTTTGCGAGACAAGTTGTACTTTTGAACAACACTATTGGTTTTACCATGTAGTGTACTCGAAAACGGGAGAAAAATTCCAAGTACGGTGAAATTGCAAAAAAGGTTCAATCTCACACTTGTTTTTTGTTTGGCTTTTTTGCTAGGTTCACTAAATTCTAAAACTGACCTGCCATTGTGATTCTCCAGGTGATTATGAGTTCATAGACACCAAACATGTCTAGGTTCTCTTATATCTAAGTGGTGAAAAAAAATTCCAAAGCTTGCTAAAAAAAAAAAAAATTGCGCCATTATCCGAGACCCATAGCGTCTCCAGTTTTCATGATCTGGGGCCGGGTGAGGGCTCATTTTTTGCGTGCCGAGCGGTTGTTATTAAGGATACCATTTATGTGCAGATCCGTTCTTTTGATCGCCCGTTATTGCATTTTAATGCAATGTCGTGGCGAACAAAAAAACATAATTCTGGCGTTTTGATTTTTTTTCTCATTACGCCGTTTAGCGATCGGGTTAATGCTAGAAGCATGCACAACTCGATCGGCTCTGCTACATATGGGCAATGAGCAGATCGCCTATACGTAGCAGATTTACTGCTTTGCTATGAGCGCCAACCACCGGGGGCACTCACAGCAATGTGCCGGCAACAACCATACAGGTCTCTATGAGACCTCTGGTTGTCAAGGCAACGCGTCGCCGACCCCCGATCACGTGACGGGGTCAGTGATGAGCTCATTTCTGGCTCGGCAGCCGGAAGCGCTAGTTAAATGCCCGCTGTCAGCTTTGACAGCGGGATTTAACTAGTTAATAGGCACGGGCGGATCGCGATACCGCTAGCACCTATTGCGGGCACATGTCAGCTGTTTACAACAACTGACATGTCGCGGCTTTGAGGTGGGCTCACCGCCGGAGTCCACTTCAAAGTGGGGGATACTGCCCGTTAACGTAATATTCCGTCAGCTGGCAGTAAGGGGTTAAATTATGCTTGAAGAAAAATTCTAACCTCACTCCTAGTACCCACTCCTAACCCCAACCCTAACCCCAAGCGTATCACAGCCCTAATCCCAAGCGTATCACAGCCTTAACCCTAATACAGCCCTAACCCCAACCCTAACCCTAACATACCCCTAACCATAAGACAGTCCTAACCCCAGCCCTGAGCCCTAATTTCTCTCTACTCTGACACACCTGCACCATAAATAAATAATTAATAAAAGAAAAATGCATGCGTTACCCTGTGCTTTTGATAACCAGCCAGGCAAAATTCTCAGCTGGGGCTGCAACCCTCAGCTGTCAGCTTCAGCAAGGCTGGTTATCAAGAATCAAATTGTCGCCACGCCGTATTTTTTAATTATTCTCCCCCATTTTTGACAAGCAGCCTTGCTAAAGCAGATAGCTGGGGACTGGTAAGGGGCCAAAAACAGGTAAAGTAAGCCCAAAAATAGCCGCCCAAAAAAGGCGCATCTATAAGATTTGCCAATTCTAGCACTTTGCAGGGTCTTCCCATTTGCCCTATAGCGGTGGCAAGTGTGGTTCATATTTGTGCTGTTGATGTCACCTTTGTATTGTCAGGTGACATCAAGCCCATGGATTAGTAATCGTTTGTGAGCATTTGGCCTGTAACAAGTGTGCAAATTTGGTCCCTCGGTACTCTGTCACTAGCAGCCCCTATTTCTCCCTGTGTGGCATCCTGGCCTTGTACCAGCACGTGTTCAGAAACATTACCCATGTCCTTACCAAAGCTTACTGGGCTTGTCCACTTTACTACATTTCACTGATGGCACACTGGTTGAATATTGTGGAGGCATGGACCAAGTCCCACTCTGGCATGGCACATGTGCTACCAATGCCGAGGATTGATAGCCCTACTTCTATAGGAGTTTCCTCCACCTTCTTCATCAGTCCTTGCACCCCTTCCTGTTCTTCCTCACCCTTAATCTCCTACGTACTGTCTCAGAGCACGCATCAGCTGGCTCTGCTGAAGATAATTTGTCTAGAAGACAAAACCACACACAATGGAACATTTATTGAAAGGAATAACAGACCAGACAGATCTGTGACTCCAGCCGCAGAACCTACAACCAGGCATGATTGTGTGTGATAATGGGTGTAAACTGGTGGTGCTGTGAAGCTTGGCAAGCTCACACATGAACCATGCTTGACCCACTTGCTCAACTTGGCAGTTCAAACCTACCCAGATTTGTGAGAGCTCTTGGTCAAGGTGTGCTGCTTCAGCACCTATTTACTTAAGTCAGCTACAGCTGCCCCCACTCTGGCAGTACTGCAGCATCACATGCAAGTGCCAACTCACCGACTGGTGAGCAAAGTGACCACGCGCTGGAACTCCTCACTGCACATGCTGTCAAGGCTTTGTGAGCAGCAGAGTCCAGTTGTGTAATACCAGCTCCAACATTCCCTCAGTATTCTGGTCAGCCTCCGCACATAACACCTGAAGAGTGGGCATGTATGTCTGACATTTGTGCAATTCTCCAAGACTTTGTGGACTCCACAAAGATGGTGGGCGGTGATGACACCATCAATCAGCACAACAATCCTGCTTCTGTGTCTACTTAAACAGTCACTGCTGACAATTAAACATGAAGCTTTGCTTGCGGACCAGGTGGAGATGAAGGAAGACATGAATCAGGGAGATAGTACCTAACCCAGCCTCATTTTATCTGCTCAGCGTGGATTGGGTAACAATGAAAATGAGAATGTGAGGGTTGAGGAGGAGGAACAGGAGCTTGCTGGCAACAGATGCGAGTACCCACACAAACTTTGTCCCATCTATCCTACATGGTTTTGCTGATGAGGGGAATGAGGAGGAAGAGATGGAGGAAGAGGAGATGGAGAGTAGTCATCAAGGTGGAGACAGGGAAGCTGCCTTTTCCGTAACTCCTGTGTTACATTTATCTTGGCCAAAGAAGAGTACTGGTTGTTCACCCCCGCACCCCTCTAGACCCACACTTCAAGGAGAATTTTGTATCTCTTCTTCCAGAGTTGGAGAGGTCTTCTAAAATGGTGCTATACCAGATGGCCATTGTGGAAAATTTGTTAAAAAATTTACCATTAGACAACATTAGTGGCAGGGGGCAAGCTTCCTTGCCCAACTCAGGAGGAGAGGCGAGGGAGACACACACAAGGTACAACAGAGACAGGGGTACACTGTCAAAGGCCTGGTCCAATTTCATGACACCCTTCCAACATCCATGCCCTGATGAACGGGTATTTTTGACAAGGAAGGAAAAGTTTTTAAAAATAGCCATGCAACATCAGGCTGACAAAACCAGAGTACTACCTAATTTCTCTGCAACCTTTAGCTGTTGGATCTCAAAGCTGGACATCTGGCATGAGCTGTCCGTCTATGCCTTGGAGGTGTTGTGCTACCCTGCCGATAGCGTCTTTTATTAGCTGGTTTTTAGTGCCACCGGGGGGTCATAACAAACAGGGGCTTTCACATGTCAACAAAAAGTGCTGACAAGCTCAATCTGATAACAATGAACAAAGCCTAAATTAGACCCGACTTTTCCACACCACCAGATGACAGCAGCACATAAAGTGTTTTTAATGTTCAATATTTGAATGAGGCCCACCAGTTGTCTCTAGGATCTATGGATGACCCTACTTATAATTTTTTCCTCTCTTTGCACTTGGTGCAAAGCCTTGTAGAAGTACCACAACTACATTTTCTTATTTTGTTTTATGAGACACTACAGTTGGTGTCTTCAAGGGTGTACAGATGGCTCTGCTTGTAACTGGCAAACTGCACTGTGTGCAGAGCTTTCATGAGAGTAGGAGTAACACAACTACAATTTGTTTACAATTTTGAATGAGGCACTACAGTTGGTTACTTCAAGATTGTATGGATGACCCTGATTGTAATTTTTGTCAGGATTTGCACATAGTGCATAGCCTTTATCAGTCTAGGAATACCACTACATAACAATTTGATCAGAATGTGTATGAGGCTCTCCTTTATGCCTAATACAGAGCATAACTGAGTCCCTCTAAGTCCCCAATTTTTGGCGCTTCTTATTTCCTTCATAAAAAAAAATGTTGGTTTATTTAAATTATAATTTGTTTTGACATCCTTTTTAAATTTAGCTTTATATGCAAGTCTTTATACAGGAAAAAAACTCCAATTTCTTGCTGAATTTTGATGTTTTATTGTCAGTCCTTAAAGTGGAGTAAACGTGTGACACCATTGTTCTCAGCAGCGATCTGGGAGTCAGAGATTCTTCCAGGGGTCTTCCTCATGTTGTTCTCCTTCCATTCAGCACTTTTTCCATCCATTTCAACCTTTTCACTGCCCCCCTGATCTTTTTGTAAGGTCTGTCAGAAAAATGCTTGGATTTCCCGGTAATTCCCATTATACTCGCTACTTGAAACGAGCATCCGAGCATTAAAAATTGCTCAGTTCGAGTAACAAGCATCCAAGCATTTTTTGTGCTCGCTCATTTCTAATAATAACATACATGGTGTTACACTAGTGGTATAAAACTGTATAGAGATCACCATGGAGACATCGTAATTAGTGATGGACGAGCACTAAAATGCTCGGGTGCTTGTTGGTCGAGTCGAGCAAATTGGAATGCTCAGGTGCTCGACCCAAGCAACAAGCCCAATGTAAGTCTATGGGAAACTCGAGCATTTTTCCGGTGCCCCTCCCCCCCGGCGGTCTGCAGATGGACTAAAAATTGCGGAAATTGATGAGAACAGTGCTCAGATTATATGGGAACAGCATGTGGAAGACCCCTGGAAGCATTTCTGACTCCCAGGTCACTGCTGTGAACAATGTTGTCAGAGTCTTACGCCACTTTTACAGACTCACAATAAAACATACAAAAAACTCGAGCATTTTTCCGACGGCTCCCCCCCGGCCATCTGCAGATGGACAAAAAATTGCGGAAATCGATGGGAACAGTGCTCAAATGACATGGGCACAGCATTAGGAAGACCCCTGGAAGCATTTCTGACTCTCAGGTCACTGCTGTGAACAATGTTGTCAGAGTCTTATGCCTCTTTTACAGACTCACGATAAAACATACAAAAACAAAACCAAAATGTATTTTCATGGGAAATATGTCAATGAACATCCTTTCCAGGGTAATGACTTGTATATAATACAAAATAAATAACCAGAAACAAAAATACTGCTCCACACCTTGAGCTATGTTTGCACGTAGTGTTTTTGATGCGTTTTACAACTTTAGCATTGCTTTCAACCAAGACAAATACATTCACTGGGAAATATAATTTTAACATTTTACAACCTTATCTGGCCATGTGGTGTGTGACATATCATTAGACACATCCTGTTTCATTTATGAAGGAGGGACTCTGAAAGTCACAAAGCCTATTTTTATAGGGCCATCAGGTGGCCTTTACTATTCTTAAGGGGCCAGCAGTCAGCCCTCACTATTCTTAGAGAGGAATCAGCCAGTTATGATTTGTTATTCCCATTAATAAACAGTGGGTCTCCTATACTGTTATTTCATATGCAGTGAGTGGCAGGGCTGCCCAAAATTTGGATGCACCCCAATAACCCTTTGAAGAGATGTACAGGAGGGCCTCCTGAAAACACTGTTCCCATTATTAGGAAGTTGGTACTCCTATACTGTTTGCCTATGCGGTGAATTCAAGGCCTGCCCCAAATTTGGACGCACCCCATTAACCCTTTATAGAGATGTACATGAGGGCCTCCTGAAAACACTGTTCCCATTATTAGGAAGTTGGTATGCCCATACTGATTGCCTATGCACTGAATGCAAGGCCTGTCCCAAATTTGGATGCACCCCAATAACTCTTTGAAGAGATGTACAGGAGGGCCTCCTGGAAACATTGCTCTCAATTTTAGGAAGTTGGTACTCCCATACTGTTTGCCTATGCAGTGAATGCAAGGCCTGCCCCAAATTTGGACACACTCCAATAACCCTTAGAAGAGACGTACAGGAGGGCCTCCTGAAAGCAATGTTCCCACTATTGGGAAGTTGGTACTCCCATACTGTTTGCCTATGCATTGAATGCAAGGCCTGGCCAAAATTTAGACGCACCCCAATACCCCTTTGCAGAGACGTACAGGAGGACCTCCTGAAAGCAATGTTCCCACTATTAGGAAGTGTCTCTCCCATACTGTTTGCCTATGCAGTGAATGCAAGAGCTGCTAAAAATTTGGACGCACCATAATACCTCTTTGAAGAGACGTAGAGGAGGGCCTCATGTAAACAATGCTCTCATTATTAGGAAGTGGGTCTCCCAAACTGTTTGCCTATGCAGT
>VIAB01004994.1:92124-106003 GCA_009801035.1 Oophaga pumilio | reverse complement strand
AGCTCACTTATATCTGCCCAGTCCGTCCCCCCTGATTGCCACTTATCGCTTACACATACCTCCCAACTTTTGAAGACGAGAAAGAGGGACAAAGGTTGCGGCGTGGAAAAGTTTAGGCCACGCCCCGACCACACCCATTTCACAACTAGTCACACCCATGTCCACGCCCCAACCACACCCATTTAGCACTGGTGATCACACTGACTGGTACTGAGGGCACAGTGACTGGTACTGTGGGCACACTGGTACTGAGTAAAAGAAAGAAAAAACAGAGAGAAAAAAGAAAACAGAGAAAGAAAGGAGAGAGAGAAAGAAAGAGGGTAAAGCTAGAAAGAACAGAGAGAGAGTAGAGAGAGAAAGAAATAAACAAAGAAAGGGGAAAGAAAGAACAAAGAGAGAAAAAAAGAAAGGGGAAAGAAAGAACAGAGACGGAGAAAGAGGGGAAAGAAAGAACAGAGAGAAAGAAAGAGGAACGAAAGAAAGAACAGAGAAAGAAAGAAAGGGGAAAGAAAGAACAGAGAGAGAAAGAAAGAAGGGAAAGAAAGAAAACAGAGAGAGAAAGAAAGAACAGAGAGAGAGAAAAAGAAAGAAAGGGGAAAGAAAGAACAGAGAGATAGAGAAAGAAACAGAGAGAAAAAAAACAGAAAGAAAGAGGGGACAGAAAAAAAACAGAGAGAAAAAAAGAAAGAGGGTAAAGAAAGAAACAACAGAGGGAGAGAAAGAAAGAAGGGAAAAAGAACAAAGAGAGAAAGAAAGAACAGAGAGATAGAAAGAAAGATGGGAAAGAAAGAACAGAGAGAAAGAAAGAACAGAGAGAGAGAAAGAACATAGAGAAAGAAACAGAGAAAGAAAGATCAGAGAGAAAGAGGGGAAAGAAAGAACAGAGAGAAAGAAAGAACAGAGAGAAAGAAAGAAAAAACAGAGAAAGAGAGAGGGGACAGTAAAAAAAAGAACAGAGAGAAAAAAAGAAAAAGGGGAAAGAAAGAACAGAGAGGGAGAAAGAAAGAAAGAGGGGAAAGAAAGAACAGAGAGGAAGAGAGAAAGAAAGGGGAAATAAAGAACAAAGAAAGAAAGACAGAGGGGGAAAGAAAGAACAGAGAGAGAAAGAGAGGGGAAAGAAAGAAAGAGAACAGAGAGAAAGAGAAAGAAAGAGGGAAAGAAAAAACAGAAAGAACAGAGAGAAAGAAAGGGGAAAGAAAGAAAGAACAGAGAGAAAGAAAGGGGAAAGAAAGAACAGAGAGAGAAAGAAAGAAAGGAAGGAACAGAAAGAACAGAGAGATAGAAAGAAAGATGAAAAAGAAAGAACAGAGAGAGAAAGAAATAAAGATTCTATAAAGATACTATAGCAGCCCGGCTCCCATTGTAGTGCCCACCTGAGCCTCCTGGTGCAGAACATATCATGATCCGCTCACATGGCCGACATCCCCGATTCCAAGGCGATCCCGCTGTCCGCACTGTCGGAGGAGGACACAGTGATTGATCTGAAGCATTCCCTGAAGTGCCTCATGGTTCAGTCACAATCTCCTCCCGAAATTACCTAATTTCCGGTCATCTTCCAGCACGTCACTTCTGGTGGAACATCACGTGCGAGTTTTAAAGTGCTCCTCCGGGCTCCGGCATGTATTCCTGTGTCCACGGGAAAAGCTCCCGGCCGGGACAGTGGGGCAGACTCTCAAAATCAGGAGTGTTCCGCTGAATTCGGGACGGTTGGGAGGTATGAATTTCCCCACCATACACCTTGTACACGCACGGCTCTGCACACCTCATACACACACGGTTCCACTTTGTATGCCTCATACACACACGGCTCCGCTCCGTCCACCTCGCACACACAAGACTCCACTCAGTATATACATGGCTTCACTCCGTACACCTTGTACACCCGCAGCCACGCTTTGTACACCTTATACACACACGAGTCCACTCCGTAAACCTTGTAACATGCGGCTTTGCAACATACACCTCTTACACATGCGGTTCTGCTCCGTACACCTCGTACACACGCGGCTCCGCTACATACACACAAGGCTCCACTCCGTACACACACGGCTCAAGCACGGAGCCCTGTCCACGGCTCAGCTTCGTACACACGAGCTCCGTTTCGTAAACACACAGCACTGCTACATCCACCTCGTACACACGGCTCCGCTCCATAAACTTCGTGCGTGGCGCAGCTCGGTGCACCTCGTACATGCTCTGCTCTGTGCACCTAGTACACGCACGGCTCGGCTCCGTGCACCTCGTACATACAGGGCTCGGCTACATCCAACTTTTACACACTACAGCACTGCTACATCCACCTCGTACACACACGGCTCCGCTCCGTACACCTCGTACACACTCGGCTCGGCTCCGTACACCTCCTACACACACGGATCCGCTCCGTACACCTCGCACACACGGCTCCGCTCCGTACACCTCATACACACACAGCACTGCTACATCCACCCTGTAAACCCCTCCTGACTCCACACATAGTAAGCTTCACCTCATCCAGCACCATGACGACCAGCACACAGAGTCCAAATACCCTGATCATGTGACCCCTGACTCCTCCCCTCCTGTGACCTCATCACAGGTCCTGTGGGCACAGAAGAATACAGCATAGCAGCGTCATTGCTCTGCTGTGAGAGGCTGCGGTGTTGAGACAGGAAGGGGGAGGAATGGGTGCATGGGGGTGTGGCAGCCTATCTCACTGCGGGACACATAGCGTCCCGGCCGGGACAGCGGGTGGGAGGGTCTAAATCGGGACTGTCCCGCTCAATCCGGGACAGTTGGGAGGTATGCTTACAGGTGATGGACATCTGTTATTCAACACAGCTTCAATACAATCAGCAACCACCAGAGGGAGCCCCAGCTCAGAATCTAGAGAATTCACAACAGAAGAGGTTGAACAAGGTAATGACACGTTTCTTTCTTTTTTTAATAATATATCTTTATTTAACTCTATGGATTTACAAAAACGCATGAAAAAACGCATGCAAAAACACATAAAAAAGTATTAAAAAAGTGCGTATTTTCTGCTGCATTTTTCTGCCAAAAGATTCAGAAACCTTGCAGAAATTTCTGCATCACATATGCAACGTGCGCATATAGCCTAAAGACACATACTACAGATCTGGAATGTCTATAGTGCTGTATGTTGGTGGTTAAACGTTACAATGTCCAAATAAACATTACTTTGTGGTATAAAATATTGTACCTTGATGCCATTGTAATTTCAGGGATCACTGTATTTCATTTGTGTTGTTTACACAGCATAAAGCCAAAGCAGAAACCTGCAAGGAAGTGGCCACCAGGCAACGAGTATTCAGGTACAGTATGCTTATATGCCTGAAGGGAATCTGTCACCAGGCTTGTGCCACCTAATCTGAGAACAGCATCATGTAGAGACAGAGAATTTGTGTCAGTTACTGGGAAGCTTGCTCTTGTTTTGACAACATCATTTTTTTTCTATCAGCAGGAGATTATCAGTAGAGGTTTGCTGCCATGTAGTCCTCCATATTCCTGAGCTCTGTATAACCACATCACCATAACCGATGGTGTACACAGAAAGTTGCAAATCAGTGGTGTGGGCATGGCTTAAGAGTGGACCAACATTCCACAGGCCACAATCAACAACCTGATAAACTCTATGTGAAGGAGATGTGTTTCACTGTGGGAGGCAAATGGTGGTCACATCAGATACTGACTGGTTTTCTGACCCCCTCTGGTCCACCCAATACTATAAAACTGCACATTTTAGAGTGGACTTTTATTGTGGCCAGCCTAACGCACACCTGTGCAATAATCATGCGGCTTCACCACCATCTTGATATGCCAAACCTGTGAGGTGGTTGGATTTTCTCGGCAAAAGAGAAGAGCTCACTAACACAGATTTAGACAATTTTATGAACAATAATTGAGAGAAAAAGGCCTTTTGTGTATATGGAAAAAGTATAAATAGTGTACTAAAATACTAAATAGTATAAATTCAACATAAACGGGGAGATTAACTTACTCAGACTGCGTCTTGGAAATGGGTTATGTGATTATTAATTAATTACATACAATAATGACTAAAAAAAATCCTCCAATTAATAGAGAAACTAAAATAAGACAACATAAAAAGGCATCATCTAACAAAAGGATATGGGGAGAATTTATCTCATTGCTATGTTTGCACTACTCCCTTTCCTGACAACCAGTGATACAGAGTTGGCCTAGATTGTCTTGGAGATCCTCCAAGATGTACCATTCAGTTGTGTCGAAACGTTATACAGCAATTCTTTTTTCTTCCAGAGAACAAAACTTTACAATAAATTGCTTCCATTTCAAAACACATTTGACTGCTTTCGACCCTTTGTAACCGCATCCCATTTTCCTACCGCCACATAATATTTTATCCCAATTCTGTAATGGAGGGAATAGTAGATTCCAACCAATATTTAAGAATTAGTTTTTTTGCCAATAGGAGTAGAGTATGTACAGCTTTGGGAAGCCCTTAAATTTGCTGATTTCAGGGTCAGTTTATTCCCATAGTGTAAAAGGACTAATTGGGGAGATGAACAGCATTTAGAGCACCATAGGGAATCAATAACGTCTGATACCTGTTTCCAGAAGGAGGTTGGTCTAGGGGCACAGCCAAAGACCGTGGATTAGGTAGGACTATGCGAGGTGGCATTTGGTTTATGCAGTTAAGCTATCAGAGAGAGGATCTTTTTTGAGTATACTGAAAAAATATATCGCCCTGTGCATGGTTTTAAATTGTGTTTCTCTCTAAGATTCGTTAATAATGCGCTTTCTAAATGAGTCCTAGCCCACACTGATTTTGGTAGAAATTTCCACATCATCTAATTGCTTCATCCAGTATTTAGAAAAGGTGTCTAAGTGTACACCAAGTACATCAAAGAACACAGTGACGATATTGAATGGGTGTATATTGGAAATAATAGAATGGTATCCAGCTCATTTTGTACAGATTTAAAGGTCACATCAATGATGGAGAGTCTGATTTGCTCATATTGTAGATAATGAGCGGGATGACTTATAAAAATTCAGTCACATAGGCTCGGTTAGGTGGAGAAGGTGGGAAGAATTGTTTATGCCAGCCTGGCGCCACACTGAATAAAGTTTATTCTCCATTATAATCAGTGTTTTATCAGTAGGAGCTTATCACTGCCTGTAAATCAGTCAGGCTAGTTTGGCAGTTACTGACAATTCACAATGTAATGTACACAGGAAGATGTCTAGCAGAGTTGTTGGTGGGGTTACTTGGCATTCTAACAACTGCTTCATCTACAACAAAGAAAACAAGGGAACTATCAAAATGATACCAAGCAGTCCAGCAATGATATGTTCACACTTTGCGTTTTCGCTGCGTTTTTTTCTGCAGGCAAGACGCTGCTTACAAAAAAGCAGATTTTGGGCATTTTTTGCTACATTTTTCCGGATCCCAAAGTTCAGCTTTGCTTCTAGCACAGAAGCATGAACACATGTCACCAAAGCAAGACATATGTGAAAATATAAAACCAATTATGAGAAAAGGGGCATTTTGATTAAATTATTTAGTGGAAAAAGATTTTTATGTCTGAAAAATTACTATTCCTAACAAAAAAGTTCACGAGTTCATGAAAAAAATACACAAATAAAAATGGAACCTTAAGGGGAGGTGAATTGGTCGGGAAAAGTTTACATAAGACATTGGAAGAGCATTGTGTTTGTAGGACAATGTTTACTGTCACACTTTCGTCAGCCCTTGAGTTGGTCAGGTATTGTTCAATCTCACACCTTGGTTACTCAATGTTTACTTTACACATAGCACTAATTTAATAAAACTGTACTAATCCTAATTGCCATTCTCAGGTGAGGAGAGCAAGACATTATGGTTAGTGATGAGCGAGTATGCTCGCTGTTCGGGTTTTCACGAGAATACTAGGGTGGTCTCAGAGTATTTGGGCGTGCTCGGAGATTTAGTTTGTGTCGCCGTAGCTGCATGATTTATGGCTGCTAGACAGTCTGAATACATGTGGGGATTCCCTAACAAACAGGCAATCCCCACATGTATTTAGGCTGTCTAGTAGCCACAAATCATGCAGCTGTGGTGACAAACTAAATCTCCGAGCACTTTCAAATACTCGGAGATTACCCAAGCATGCTCTGGAAAACCCAAGCAACGAGCATACTCACTCATCACTTAATATGGTTTAAACGTGTGAAAAAACAAATCACAAAAATAAATGGGTTTCACATACGCTGTACTTGCTTTTTTTTCAATATAAACGCAGCAAAACCTGATACTTTCTATGAGTGAAAAAACGAGGAATGTAGTGACATGCTGCAATTTTTAAAAATGCAGCAATTTTCCAGTTCAGTCAGGAAAAAAACAGAGTTTGTACATGAGATTTCTGAAATCTGATAGCTTTTGCTGGTAGTGTAAAACATTGCTTAAATTTTGCATAAAGAAGCAAAAAAAAAAAGCAGCAAAAACGCAACGTGTGAACAAAGCCTAAGTGATACATTTCTGGAATCAGGCTCTCTGCTCCTACATCATGCTGCTCTCTTATTACATAGCAAAAACCTGCTGACGGATTCTGTTTAATGGCCGAACAAGACGCAATCTCCAAGAAAAGCAGAAAAATGGCTTTGGGGACTGAGTTTTGCTTCATGTGCTTTATTATTTTTAGTTGATCTATCCTTCCGAAGGCATGAAGCTAAATGCACAGACCTGCTGTCATATGCTCTTACTCCATCGGTTTCAGGTAGCCTACAGGAAGAGTTGCAAGGGCCACTGCAACTACTGGGAAAGGTAGCAGAGTACAGGTTTGCCTTTTTACGTCTGTAATTTGTAGGAATAGCTAGATTTTATTTCCAAACATGGCCCAAATTGCTTAGACATATCCCAGTGATATGATGTCAAGAGTAGAGTTGAGCGACTTTGATCGGATCGGGTTTCAGACAACCCGACTGAAACAAAATTTGAGTCGGACGAAACTGGTCCGATTAGGGCAAAAAAAGTCGGAGTTTCGTCCGAAGCCCGACACCAATGCAAGTCAATGGGGAATAAAAGTCGGCATTGAGTGGATGAATGTCACTTTTATTCCCCATTGATTTGCAGTGGGATCGGGTTTCGGACGAAACTCCGACCTTTTTTGCCCTAGTCGGACCAGTTTCGTCCAACTCAAATTTTGTTTCAGTCGGGTGGTCCGAAACCAGATCCGACCAAAGACGCTCAACTCTAGTCAAGAGTACTGTTTTCTTGTACTTAAAGACGTGACTACAGTAACTCACATGACAGATGGCTGTCTCCCCCTCCCGTTTGAGTTGTTGTCTCATCAAGTACTGTGAACCTGAAGCTTTGACAGCTCGGAACCGAAGCCAGACCCTTTTTTTGTTCCCTGCTTGACATGGAACATCTAAGCAGTGTTTCCCAAACTCCAGTCCTCACGGCACCCAACAGATCATGTTTTCAGATTTTCCTCAGTATTGCACAGGGGATGGAATTATCATCAAGGTATCACAAACTGCGATACTAAGGAAATCCTGAAAACATGATCTGTTGGGGGCCGTCAAGACTGGAGTTTGGAAAATATTACTCTAAAGTGTATAGAGCAGTGCCTGCTGCCAATATCGAGCCAAGGAAGCGGAAATATAGGACAGTGTGTGCTGTGATTGCAGGATTCAGTGTCTACCTCTAAAATGAGTCTTAGTGACTGGAACATAAGATTTAGAATAGGAAACAAGCCTTTTTTATCATTTGTTTATGTTAGCTTCTAGATTGGGATAAACTAAAACATGGAATAATTGGACATACAGTAACTAGAAAATCCCAAAAGAAGACTACAGTATCTACAAAACTAACCTTAATAAGCCCAAAATACAACCATTCATTGTGAAAAATGGACCTGTATAAAATATGAACTTTTCAGGCAGTGTATTAAGCTCTAGTCAAAACCAGTCAAAAGAAATTTCTTAAAGCAAACTTGTCAGCTGATTCGTGTTGGCTAAATAGTGGACCTCATGAATCAGAATCCGTCTGCATGATTTCAGTCACATATATTTCTTTCTGAAACGTTCTGGCGTTTCAGAGACTACTGTTTTAAGATCCAGCTGAGAACCATTGGCAGAGACTTGTCCAGAACCACCCACAGCGGGCTTTTCCCTGCAGTGTTTCAGGTGATGGACTGGTATCTACCACAGCAAGAGATCTCTTAACCCCTTCACGACATATACATAAAGGTACATCATAGGCTGTGTCCCGACATTTGATGTGGGCTCTGGCAGTTCTTCTTATCAAGTACATGACAGATGATTTGAGAAATTTCTCACGCTGCAAGTGGTGATGTCAGTAAGGTTACCACAGTTCACAGGCCAGCTCACACAGAGCTTACCGTGGGAACCTCTCCCTGTGACCTGCGGTAAACTTAATTACGTCACCACTTCTCACTGCAGCCGGAATTTTCTCAAAGTACACTCATTGTGTCACGTTACACAGGTCACCGCTCACCACAACATCTGGATGTATAGCGGAGTTGAGGATCGTTGTGGGACCTCATCATTATGGATTAACGGCGGACAGGAAAGGATTACTTTGATTTCTTATTTTTAGGTTAATAAAAGGGTATAAGAGGCATCTAATGGATGCGCCATTTTTGGTGCAGCTGAGGGCTGGTGTTATTAGACTGGGAGGGGGCCAATATCCGTGGCAGCTTCTCAGCCTATTAATATCAGCCAGCAGATGTCTAGCAGATGTTTAGCCTTTGCTAGTTATTAAAAAAAAAAAAAAACGGTGGACCCCACATCATTTTTTGGAGGGTTCCCCCATTTTACTAACCAGTAAAGGCTAAGTAAACAGCTGTAAACTGTTAATAGGCTGCAAACCTTTATAGCTATTGGCCCTTTCCCAGAATATTAAACACCAGTCTGCAGCTATATGCTTTCGCTCAGCTGGTTAGGAAAAATATGAGGGGCCAACGTTGTTTATTTATTTATTGCATGCTATACACAGACGGCGGGTGCTGATTCTAACTCTTATCAGCTTTGACTGGTCGCGCTGACAGCAGGGAGACCAGGTGGCAATGATGAGAGGTGGATTTAGAAGCATGTGCCCGAAAACAGCGCTAACTTCCCAGACACCGGTGCTTGCTGTTCATATATTCAGGCTTTCGTGCAGCTTTTAACAATGTTAGCTTTCCAGAAACGCCAAGCAGTTGAAAGTAGAGCACATACCATTATTGAGATGTTTTACAATTGGAAGAAGTAAATGAGAAAACCAAAAATGCTTAAAGTTTTGTTAGGGTATGTTTCCATGGACGCAGCGGAAAGCCCGCTCCGCCCAAAGTGCCGCCCCCCTTTCTACGCACGGTGATTCCGCAAGTGTTCATTGAACACATGCGGAATCACCGCATCATATCCATACACTCCATTAATTATCTTGCGGAGACAAGAGCGTCTCCGCAAGATAAATAGAGAGAAAATATATCGTAGCACTACTGTGGTGGTGCACACTTAGGTTCCCAGCCCAATACAATAGATAGAAAACTTGGCACTCAACTTAATAGAAAGAATACATCCAATTTTATTGCAGTCAAGGTACAGGTAAGTACAGGATGGAGACGTTTTCGGTCCAGCATGGACCTTCATCAATCCGACTGCTTATGAGAATTTTTTTTTAAAAAAGTGTGAACATGCAGGCAATATGCCTTAAAAAGGAGAAGATCGTATGAATATACCTTCTCATGCGGCAAAAATAGAAAGAATGGAACCTGTATAGAGTGGATCCAAGGTGCAAAAGTTATGGTCCCGTAAGGCTCCTAATGTGCTTTTATAGTATATGGGGGTAGCGCTGATCTCTCCAACACTGACGCGGTATCCGAACTGACAAGCGGCGGTTCACACTTTTTTTAAAAAAAAAATTCTCATAAGCAGTCGGATTGATGAAGGTCCATGCTGGACCGAAACGTCTCCATCCTGTACTTAACTGTACCTTGACTGCAATAAAATTGGATGTATTCTTTCTATTAAGTTGAGTGCCAAGTTTTCTATCTATCCGCAAGATAAATAGACATGCTAAGTTCTATAAAGATGCACCGCATGTCCGGATTCGTAGGTGTGTCACCCGCGTTTTAGTACGCATAGTGGAGACAGGATTTCTTCAAATCCCCTCCACTATGCTGTAACATCTGGACGCTGCAGATTAAACACTGAGGCTGTACGCAGCGTTCAATCTGCAGCTAATCAGGACCACGGAAACATACCCTAAGTATTTTTCCCTAAAATAACGCTGACATTCCCAGAGCGAGCACAGTGTAGCTGGGTGCATTCTCCTCCTATCTCCTTTCTTCTGACATCGTTCGATGCACTTTTGAGTTTATTAGTGTTGCGAGCGGGGTCAGAAGAAAGGAGACAGAGAGGAGAAAGAGAGTGACCACTATTTACATATGTTGGCAGCATTCGGCCAGTGCTCATTCTGGGAGGAGGCAATATGGTGTAGTAAACGCTTGGCCATGCCAAAGGTGCACTGAAGCCCCCTCATTTGCATACAAACTAAAAGGTATTTCTTAAGCACTTTACCAGAATCAGGTACAGTGCTAGTATGGTTTTTTATTTTGGCTAAGTGCACCATACAACACTGTATTACCCATTTAAAATGCATTTTTCGGGTGAAGGACTCCTTTTAACCCCTTAGTGACCGAGCCAATTTTTACAAAACTGACCACTGTCAACTTATGTGGTAATAACTCTGGAACGCTTCAATAGATCCCACTGATTCTGACACTGTTTTTCTCGTGACATATTGTACTTCATTCATGATAATGGTAACATTTCTTCGATATAACTTGCAATCATTTATGAAAAAAACGTGAATTTGGCAAAAATTTTGAAAATGTAGCAATTTTCAAACTGTTAATTTGTGTGCCCTTTTGTGGCCTCAGAGAGTTATGGCAAAGAAACTAGTTAATAAATAACATTTCCCACATGTCTACTTTACATCAGCACAATTTTGGAAACAATTTTTTTTGTTAGCATGTTATAAGGGTTAAATGTTGACCAGCAATTTTGCATTTTTCCAACAAAATTGACAAGACCATTTTTTTAGGGACCACATCACATTTGAAGTGACTCTGTGGGGTCTATATGACAAAGTACCCAAAAGTGACACCATTCTAAAAACTGCACCCCTCTATGTGCTCAAAACCACATTCAAGAAGTTTATTGACTCTTTAGGTGCCTCACGAGAACTGACGCAATATGGAGGAAAAAAATTAACATTTAACTTTTTTTCACAAAAGATTTACTTTGGACCCAAACTTTTTTTATTTTCACAAGGGTAACAGAATAAATTTGTTGCGCAATTTCTCCAGAGTACGCCGGTACCCCATGTGTGTGAGAATACTACTGTTTGGGCGCATGGTATGGCTTGGAAGGGAAGGAGCACGGTTTGACTTTTTGAATGCAAAATTGGCTGGAATTGATGGTGGGAACCATGCCATATTTGGAGAGCCCATGATGTGCCTAAACAGTGGAAACCCCCCACAAGTGACCCCATTTTGGAAACCACACCCCTCAAGGATTTTATCCAGGGGCATAGTGAGCATTTTGAACCCACAGGTACGACAAAGATTTTGATAACATTAGGTCGTCATATTGAATATGTCATTAGTTTTGAGCGCAAGGGCTTCCTAAACCAGTTTGCCTCGGTACCTTGGATATGCATCAAATATTGCAGGTGCTCGAGTCCCTGCCCCGCATGTTTCCTTGCTGCTAGACACCCCAAAAAAACATGCGTGGATATGCGACAGTCTGTGCATACCAGAGCACCCGATGAAAACTCGAATAGCGAGCACTTGCGCTCAACACTAGCCGTCATATCGTCATCATTTAAAAAAAAACAATTCTAACTTCAACCCTAACACAACCTTAACACTAAAGATAACACAACCTTATCCCTTACACAGCCCTAACGCTAACACAGCCCTAACGCTAACACAGCCCTAACATAACGCTAACACAGCTCTAACCCCAACACAGCTCTAACCGTAACACAACTCTAACCTAATTATGCAAATTGTCTCTTCAGAGAGGAAGAGAGCTAGAACTCTAGTGCCACCTTTTGGAAGGTAGCAATCCTACAAGTCAATGTCGACCCTTTAACGAGCCTTATCACATGACCTAGGATAATAGCCAAACCAGAATCTCAATTTGCAGACACTGTGTTTCGGGGTTCAGCCCCTGGTCAGTGCAAAGCGGAGATCTGGTTTGGCTGTGTGAGAGGCGTCAGACCATTAACGACAGTGACGATAGTTAATGGTCTGACGCCTCTCACACAGCCAAACCAGATCTCTGCTTTGCACTGACGAGGGGCTGAACCCCGAAACACAGTGTCTGCAAATTGAGATTCTGGTTTGGCTATTATCCTAGGTCATGTGATAAGGCTCGTTAAAGGGTCGACATTGACTTGTAGGATTGCTACCTTCCAAAAGGTGGCACTAGAGTTCTAGCTCTCTTCCTCTCTGAAGAGACAATTTGCATAATTAGCATATTTCCCAGAGGAGCATTGCGGCTTTAAGTCTCCTCATCTCGGCATGCTTAGCATGTTGATCTGCGCAAGGAGTGACGATATTTCTTGGACAACTCTAACCCTAACACAACTCTAACCCTAACACAACCCTAACCTCAGCCCTCCAACCCTAACCACATCCCTAACTCCAACCACAACCCTAAAACTAACTGCAAAGAATGGAAAAATTACATTTTTTTTATCTAACTAAGGAGGTGACAAAGGGGGGTTTGATTTACTATTTTTTTTTATTTTGATCACTGTGATAGGTTCTATCACAGTGATCAAAATGAACCAATAGGAAAAATGTCCTATTGTTGCCTGGTACAGTTTGGCAGATCTCGATGGGCGCACTACGCATGCGCCCGCCATTTTCTTCCAGGAATAGGATGCGTTGGGGTGGGGGACGGAGCAGGAGGGCAAAAGGATGGCAGAGGTACTGGGGGACCCCATTTCTCTCTTCTCTGATATGCTAGATTATATCAGAGGAGAGAGAAATGGATTGTAAATCACTTTTTTTTATCAAGTGACAGGGGACCATGTTACTTTAGCCTCAAATTTTTTATTTTTACAAGAGTAACAGGAGACGATTGGCCCAAAAAATTGTTGTGCAATTTCTCCTGAGTACGCAGATACACTATATTTAGGGGTAAACTATTGTCTTGGCGCACGGCAGGGCTAGAAAAGTAAAGAGCGCTATTTGTATGGAATAGATTGCGAATGCCATGTCGCATTTGGAGTGCACCTGACGTGCGAAAACAGAACCCCCCTATAAATGACCCTATTTTGGAAACTAGACCCCTCAATGAATTCATCTAGGGGTAAACTGACCATATTTAATCTACAGGTGTTTCAGAAAAACTCTAAAAGATTTGGATGTAAGAACAAAAAATATATATTTTTTCCACTAAAATACACATGTGGGGAAAACCACTGTTAGGCACACGACAGGGAAAGAGCACTGTTTGACTTTTTAAACGCCAAATTGGTTGGAATAGAGATCGTACGCCATGTCGCGTTTGGGAGAGCCTCTGATGCGCCTAAACAGAGGACAACCCCACACAACACCATTTTGGAAAGTAGACTCAAGGAATGAATCTAAATATGTGGTGAGCAACTTGGACCCGCATGTGTTTTACAGAAGTTTATAACGTAGAGACGTGAAAATAAATCACATTTTTCACACAAAAATGTACTTTTAGCCCCAAATTTTTATTTTCACAATGTTAACAGGAGAAAATGGACCCCAAAATCTGTTGTGCAATTTTTCCCCGAGTAGCTGATATCCCATATGTGGGGAAAATCTACAGTCATGGCCAAAAGTTTTGAGAATGACACAAA